>JALYBT010000087.1:0-220643 GCA_023510015.1 Pestalotiopsis sp. LF_19_12 | reverse complement strand
CGACTACACTTGTGAATCAGTTCTACAGTTACTCTTTGCTCAGTATATCTCCTACGCTTTACGTATCTGATAACATAAACCCCAGCACTTCTTTATACTTCGGTTTATCCTTAGTATAGTCGTCACATATAATACTTAAGTTTTATAATATTAAAAAGCTAGGTTTAAGGCTAGGTTTTTATATTAAACAGCTTTTGAATTTTTTTATAAGTATGAAAAGAAATCAACATAAAATTAAATAAAATTATATAAAATTATATATTTTTTATGTTTATAAAGCTTATATTAATAAATATTAATAAGTATTAATATGAAATATAAAGATAACTTATAAATAAAAGCGATAATTAAGTTTTTAAAACTTTTAAATATTTTAAATCATTTTATTTTATTTTTTAAGTTTTTAAATTAATAATTATTTAAAATAATTATTTTAAATAAATATATATAGTTTTATTTTATATCCCTTATAATGTATAATATATAAATAACAAATTATACGAAAATCAAAGTTTTATAATAATAAGTATTTTATTTATTTAATTATACATTATTATAAATATTTGTAATAAAATCTTCGAATTTCAAAGATTTTAATATTATTTTCAATTAAAACCTTAATAGCTATTTATATACTATAATGCTATATTAATAAAATCATATTTTCTTATTATAAACCGGCTTTTAGCTTATTTTTAGCTATTTTATTTATTAAGTTACAACTAGTTTAAAAATGAGCGTTTTGCGGGGAATCTTGTTGCGAAAAGGGGTGCGTTGCAAAAGTGGGTTCGGGCGGTTAGTGCTTCTAAATCACGACGCGAAGACAGTTTGCATTGCACGATGCCCTCACCATCTGTGTTCTCGGTTACAGACACAGGTAGCGATATCATCACAAGCCAGCGTTTGATCTTGAATGAAGCCAAGCGATCAAGCGAACCAGACCGTGAAGCTGGCGTCGTCATCACCATTTAGGAGTCTACAGCCATGACATACTCCTCTCAAATGTCCTCCAATCAGCAACGAGGGATTGGCAACTGACGCATCCCACAACCCGAGGCGGATGGGAAGCGCTTGGTGACATCCTGGGGACGCGTAAACGCCAAGACTTGCAAACCAGGAAGTTTTGTGAGATCTTCTCTATCCAGCAAAGAACACGGAGCCAAAGCGCCGCAGAAAGTCCAGGGGACAGCGGAAAGGTCCGCCGCGGGGTCCGACCCTGCCACCGGCGTTGAGGCCCTCGGCTCGGCTCGGGCTCGGACCTAAAGGTGCGGAAGCCCTCTGAGCCGCCGGTCACTGGGAAACGCCGGAGCAGCTATATTGTTCACTATACTCCGTGGTCTTGTGTATAAAAGGTCACCAGTAGCTACCTAGTAATAGCAAAAGTGAAGCGCCAGTGCTCCACTATGGTAGCCAAGCGATGTTCGTGGATGTAGAGGGAGTAAGTGCCATGTCACAAATGGAACCATTTTCATATATACAGATGACGAATCGCGAAAAATGAGTGCATTCACCTGTGTGACTACCAAATCTTCAGCAAATTCTTTTCAACCATGTCGGCTCTCCCAAAGCATCCCAAAAAGGGTGCCACGCTTGCTCCTCAACTCACGAGGGTCGCCCGCCTCGGCGAGTTGTCCCTTGTCCATGACCACCACGAGATCCAAGTCTCCAATCGTCTCCAGTCTGTGCGCCACGACCAACACGGTTTTATCTTTGAATGACTCCCGCAGCAGCTTTTGGACTTGCTCTCCGAATGGTGGTCAATGCTGCTGGTCGCTTCGTCGAGAAGCACGACGGAGTTCTTTCTGAGCAGGGCCGAAAAGTCAAAACCAGGGGCATTGGAAGGGTGACTATTGCGACTGCTATAATTGATGCAATGACGGCTGGAGTCAAAAGCACATCAAGCACGCCGAATGTGGACAATGGAAGAGGATCCAAGTAGTGTTTATGGGATAGAAGCAGTACATAACGCGTGAAGCCGGGTGGGATTGGTGGGCGGTACTGATTAGGTGGTGCTAATTCCATGCGCCTCTGGTGACACGTCGCGAGTGTGGCTTTAGGTCAAAAGTCCTAGACGCAGGTATTCTCCCGGTGGTGGAATTCTGGACACGTGATCAGGAGCGAAGCGAGACTTTTGGCAAAAGTATATAAAGGCGGCTTCAAAATCGGCTCCCAAATTAGTTAGTATCGCCTTTGGAATAGTTATAATCGACCAAAATATTATACTATCGAGCATGCAAATCTGTCAATATCAACAATGCTTCGATCTTAAAGACGGCTCGCCCATTTTTATATACACTGATGTTCTACTCCGTCGTAGCGGTAAATTATGGCGAGGACGTCTATATACGAGAAATCCGGGATCAGACTGTCGCATAGACGAAGTACACAACCTCGAGCAGATTCCCGACGATGCTCTTTTCCCTCGGACTCCTCCTGGATCTATTGTCGCACCACCTCAGTCCTCCAACTTCTTTTTAAAGAAAAGTAACGTCTTGTCGGTCAGCTCAGTCACTGGCCTGGGCCGCGATGTTCTTCGTGAGTTGGCGGTCTGCGAGCTCCTCATGAAACATCCACATCCAAACATTGCAATCTATCATGGCTGTCAGTCCATCGACGGGCAGGTCACTGGCCTATGTTTTGAACAGTATCCTCGCACCCTTTCACAAATGGTTAATCCTGGCAATTTGAATAAGTCCATGCTCTTGACAGCCGACCGGGGCATAACAGCGGACTTGGCTGAGCATTATCTTTCCGGCATCAGCAGTGGCCTCAAACATCTACATACTCTTGGGCTTAATCACAACGATATACACCCGGGAAATGTTATGATCAAAGACGATAATACTGCAGTTGTTATTGACTTCGACAGTTGTCGACCTACTGGGGAATCCATGGAAGGCGTGAAGCGTACTTATGGGTGGCATAATCCGGAGGCATCTACTTCTCAGGAAAGCAATGACATAAGCGCTTTGGAGGAATTGCGTTCCTGGCTTTCAGGCTCTACGCCTGCGGAGTATCAGTTTCTTGGAGGATAGTGTTGCATTTGTGGGAGGCAAAATTCTCGAGGCTGCTCTTCAGCGACTTTCTTTTGTAGCTCTATAGGATTGACTCATACTTCTTCACAAGCTATCTGTCCCAATTCCTCAGTTGGGATCATTTATATCAATGTCGTCTCTGTCTTCTTTCAATACCATAGATCCGATATCGAAGCCATTCTTACGTGAGGCATCCAAAGTCTGCTTTGTGACTTTGGTCTTCTTGTTGCCTTCCAGAAACGAATCCAATGGCACCGGTGCTTGTCGTCCCATTGTCGGCAGGGACAACACTTGTGGTACGGAAGACTGTTCCCCTCGTCGCGGCCATTCATAACGCGTTCCTCTTGCAAAAACATCCACCACCTCCAACCGGTACATGTAGTGCTTCAATATCGGTGACCTCACAAATCTAAGATAATTTACCGTTGCTTCTGACAGAAATACCGGGTTCGTATGTCTTGATGCAAACTGCTTTACTTCTTCCAAATTTGCTCCTCCAAGAATATATTCTTCCAGAGCCACACCAAGGAGCCTCGGAAGCTCTTTTTGTAGTCCATCAATGCTCCAGATGTGAATGGAAGAAGATGCCTTGTCCTGCAGCAGATATTCTTTCATGTCTTTCACGAGAGCCTCTTCCGTTTTGGTATAGTCTGCTGCAACCGAGGTGTCCGAGGAGATCCCTAGAAGCGCATAGAGCTTATCCCGAGGATCGCTAGCTTTGCTATCCCAAAATCTCCACAACAGCATCGATAGATTTGGCTTCTGCCTGAACCATGAAAGTCTTCTGGAGGAACCAGGCATGACATCGATGATGGCCTGACATTGGGGATTTGGTTCAACTTGAAGGAGCTTTGGGGCGAAGGAGAATATTGTGGCATCAATCCAACCTTTTGTACAGCCCAATGATGCTTTTCTAGCCTTTGCGACCTCTTGTATGATCCAAACTCGGCAAAACCATGGATGCGTGGTCAATCGCTCCAAGCTCGACCGGAGGTTGATATATTCGTCCGATTTTTGGTCATCAACAGTGTCTCTTATCCACTTCCAAGTCTCTTGAAGTCGGGTATCATCAGGTGACCATTGTCCTCGCGCCTCGCGGGGAAGGTTTTCCTGAAAAATTTGGAGCACTGATACTAGATTAGCGACGTCCACGCCAAGATCTCCGAGCCAGATGAGAACTTCGTCGGCATGGCTGTACAGCCTTCCCATCAAGTTGACCTGATGTCCACGTTCAACAGCGTTATTCTGATCAATGCAAATTGCATCAATCCAGAGAATTCGATCTTTTCCCGGATATCTGAGATGCCTCAGTGCTTCGAAAAGATTTGATGTGATCCGTAGCATTTTTCCGTTCACTTGGATTGTACTGGTCAAACGAGAGGAGCCCCAACAGTACGAGACTGCCTCGTAAGGGATGAGCGTCGTGTCTTCATGAACGATTTTGTTTGATGTCTTCTCATGCGCTGGGAGATCGGTCTGGAAAACATGACACTGAAGTCGGCCAGTGCCTCCTTCAAGCCTAAGCAGGCGGCATCCTGGTCTGCCGAGATCGAAGGGTTCATATTCGTAATAATCCGTTATCAGATGTTCGTTTTGAAGTTCTTTGCGATCCATGTGAGCCATCAAACGACTGAGATACGAAATGACAGCCTTGCAAGCGCGTGCGCTACCAGAGGGGACCTGATCGTGCCCACATTGCTGGGCAATACCAGCCAGGACAATGAGTGGACGAGACGTCAAAGTGGCAGCAAAATTTTCGAAGCAAACGAATTTGGAACCAAGCTCCTGAATGATGTCTTCGTCACCCATCTGCTCGGTCGATGTTCCTATGACGCCGTACAGAACCCGGGATTGAGTTTGAGTGGGAGATGTTGTTGGGGATTCACCATCGAAGGGCATGTCTGATGGCTCTTTCGAAACAGGCGCGTCCTTGGCAGCAGGCTGCAGCCCAAGGTTCTGGCCTTGGCTCTTAAGACAGTCGATAGCTGGGACAACAACATCCGGGATATGTCCCGACTGTCTAGTCATAAATAGACTCCTTTGCCTGATGGTCTTCTCCGCGTCGAAATGAAGGACACCATGACCCAGATCGGCAGACTGCACTCCCACGACAACATCCCCGACACGAGCAGGTCCTCCCTTGGGAGAGACAGCGTTGCTACTGACGATGAACCCTGCTCTAATTGATGGGACATGTCGAAGAAGTTCGTCAACGATAGATCTAGCAGTTGGGAGATCTTGTGTGAAAGCCGGGCAGGCTATCACAATGTTGTGCACGCCGAGCCTGCCAAATGTGTAGGTGATTCTTGAACGGGAGGAATAGCAATCGTAAGTATCGTCGAGGCTGTCTTTGGCTATTGTTTGATCGCTGAAAGACGATAAAATCCAAGCGACGTAAAACTCGCTCTTGTCAAATGACATTTTGAGCGGCAAGTGGCATGCGTTGAGAAGCTCCGCTTGAGTGGAACCAGCCGTAAGGGAGATGATAAAGAAGAACAGAACTTCAATACGAGTTTGAATACCAATCGATACAATCAGAGATTTTGTCTACCTACACAGGAGTCGTTTTATTAACTCAAATATAGGTACCTTATTTACTTCGGAAGAAGATCGTTTAGAGCCCCGCAAAGCTTAGCGTCTTACTGCACGAAGGCGGCTGTGTTGAGGTACAGCTAGCCAGGCTGTGCCCTCCAAGACTGCGTTTATTTGATCCACTCGACCACGTATCTCCCGGAATCTCAGCCAGCCACGCGACCGAATGGCCAAAGTTGAAGAAGCTTTCTGCGGGATCTCTTTCTGCTTCAAGACACAGGCGCGGTTTGTAAGGTTTGGTAATCTTTAGAAACTGACAACGCTCCGGTTTCTAGGCGGTTGTCAGGGGCGGGCAACCTATTTTCCAATCATTTCTCTGAAGAGGGGCCACAGATTTTCTTAAACTTCCTTTACTCATCGACATTCACTTGTCGTTAGCCGGTACACTTGACTATTCGGATCTTACTCGTCCCATTTTGCTTAGTACTAAATAAGAACCGACGTTTGTTCTTCATGCAGCGAACGTTTTAAATGATAAAATCATTTCAGACACCTGTTCTCGATTCCAGGGTACTTTAGATGACTAGTCCCGTTGCAGAGTTCTCATCCCTGTCAGGCTTGCAGCTCAGGTCTTAACCGCCTTCACCAACAGCGGCACCATGACGCCTTCGCCAACGCGATAAAGCTCGGTGCTGACCGCCCTCTGAATGCCGGATATGGCGTATGAGTGCGTCGTCAGGGCAATGACCTGCGAGCTGTCCTTGTCGAATATTTCCTCAAGCAGCCCTTGTATACGAACGGCGACTTGGCTGTCCTCCTCGGGCTTTTTTTTATTCTGCTCCCACAGCGTGTCGTCCTCCTCGAAGCCATCCTCGATGACATAGTCGGGGTAGTTCTCCGCGATCCAGGACTTCGAACTTCTCTTGTCGCACGTGTGACCCGTCAGCTTTTCTCGAAGCAGTTCCTTTACAAGTGGTTGAAAGGTCTTCTTGCGCGCAACCATGACGTCCTCATAAGCCAGCTTGGTGGTCTCGAGGCACCGGGCCAGGGGACTGGTGTAAATGGTGCCTGGCAACGGCATGTTTTCATCTTTGGTCGCATCGAGCAGGAACTGGGATAAGTCCTTGGCATGCTTCATTCCCTCCTCGACGAGCTTCGCATCCACCCACGTCACCTTGCCCTTGCCCACACCCGGAATCTCACCCCATTCCTCGAAGGCCCATTTCGGCCCCGTTCGCTATGAAAAGTTAGCACAGCGTCGACGCGAGGCGGTTCATCAATTGGGAGAAAGAAGGAAAGGAAACAGCATGCATACTCTCCAGTCATCACCCACAGCTTTCATGACCTTGTTGTGTACGCTGGTTCCATGACGCACAACGTAGATCAGCTTGTAAGATATGCCTTCGCTGCTTGTCTTGTTGAGGTGCGTCAGGTACCCGACGAATCTTTCCCATTGGCTTGCATTGCCGTTCTCTGGGTAGTCCGACTCGTATACATTGGGCAAAAGGCCCAGGTCCGGTTGTGTTCGCACCATATTGTCCGGGGCGCTCTTGGCAAGCTGCGCATGGTCCTTGAAAATGCCGGGAATGGCAGTAAACTGGTATTGGCGCTGCATGTTGAAGACGGAGTGAAGATTTTGCCACGAAAGTCGTGAATAATAGATAAAATCAGTTGTAGGAGTGCCGCGTGTGTATTTATCTGTCTCTCGGCAGATCGAGTACAGGGGCAGGTCCGAGAATGGGTTGGAAAGTGTTGGTTGGTTTTTCTCGGGTTTCAGCTCATCGGGGTTAGGGAAGGGTTGTGACAAGCATCCGCATCCGGTCAATGCTTTCCTCGAGCAACGATGGTTGGCCCTAATATTTAAAGAGTTGAGTTGTCTACTGTATTAGTCTTCCAGACTAGACTGTACCGCGAATGAAATAATGCAGCTGATAAAATGTAAATACCACAGAATGCGGTATGGCAATCTAGTGCAACGCTTGTCCTGCCACTGTGTGGCGCAGGGCTCCTAATCTGTAAGACTTCTCACGTGATGATAGCCCCCAATCTTAGTATCTTTAATCCACCCACTACAACTATAAAAGATATATCTAATTATACATGCAGGTACATGGGAACAATGTGCCCCCTCGCAAACGATTCGCGTATTTGTTGTTGTCAAAGGGCCACCGCGACATTGTTGGCAGAATTGTACCACTTGGCATACTTCAACCACTAACCAGGGAAAGCTGAGTCCTGGCCAACGCAGACAAATACCGAACAAGAACAGCAAACATCCCAACGTGTCGCTCATTCCTGATCAATCCCTTACCAGCCCTCTTTAATTCTAGACAATTACCGCTTTGGAGAGGTACTTCCAGTCTCTTTGTACGAAAGTCTTGGGGGCCAGCTACAAGGCGATCAGACTCGCCTTCTCACTCTTAGCCGGAACCTCAGATGGCGACAATGTGGAACCGCAGATCCGTTGCGATCTCGAGGTCGCCCGGCTCGGTGACCTTGGTTCCACCCCACCTGCGTACTTCAGCTTGTCTGACACATGTGACATGGGGCCGGCCGGCCGAGTATGGGAGGTTCAAGGACATGACAAACAAAAAGAAATTCACAGTACTACAGATGCAATAGGAGGAAAAACACTATTTGGGTGACGGAGAATCTCTTGGCTTTATTCAGACAGGTCCAAGAATGTCCCCGAACCCCCCACAAAAAAAATGATTGCATGTTTATTTATCCCAAGATTCAATCAACGTTTTCCAATGGGCGACTCTCCTACCTAGTCTTCCCTACCTAGTTGTTTACCTGTTCGACATTGGCGAAGATTGGGGCGTTCTTTGAACGCCTTTGGTCCGGACAACTCTACCAACCTCAACAGATCATCAGCTTGACTGTTGACCCACTCAGTCAGTTGCCCATTTGACATAGCAAGGATATCCGTTGACGGGATGCAATCCTCCAGAGTCTGTCTGATACGCTCTTTCTCCGTGCACAGTCATCACAGGCTCGCCAAGTAACTTTCTCTTGCACTTCTCCCCAAAGCCCATCTCGCGCTGGACCTTGGCATCGAAATCATCATAGGCGTCTCTGATCTCCAGGTCCCTGCAGGTCAGAATGACGGCGATTTTCAGTTCGTTCCACACCAGCGTCTGTCCAATGCAGTTGCGAGGGCCTTGCTCAAAGGGTCGGAAGGCAGCAGGGTCGGGGTAGAGTTCGTGGCCCGGCTCCACGAGGAATCTTTCTGGTAGGAATTCTGTCGGTCTCGGCCAAACGCGAGGGTTGACGTGGAGGGCCTGGTGGAGGATGTTGGCCCCGGCGCCGTCCATGGGTTGCTCCTTACCTTCCAGGTCCGTGATGGTAGCATCAGCAAGACCGGAGCGCAGTGTGCCCGCTGGCGCACGAAGACGCAAAGTTTCCTTGATGAATGCAACTGTAAGCCTGCATTGGTTCAGAAGGACAGGATTTTGTTTCAAAAGAATCGCGGCATCCTTTGAGTCTGGCCCGAATAGCTGGGCATGCTCTTCTCGGAGCTTCCGAAGCCAGTCACGATGCTTCGAGAGATAATGATAGACGTAGACCATCATGGAAGCTGTCGTATCGGTGCCAGCGAAGAGGAAGATTCGGATCTGATACGAGGCGTAATCTGCAAAGGTGCTGTCGAGCTTCTCATCTTGCGGAACCTTGGCCTCTCCTCTTTCCGCCAAATAGGCCTCCAGAGCCATGGTAATGACAGACTTGATAGGCTGAGAAATTTCTCGCTCAGAGTCATCCAACACTCTTGCATCTTTGATTTCCTGAAACCTCTTCTCGAGCTCTTGATGGATGTGTTTCTTCATTATATATCCATCGTATCGTTGGATAAACGGCCGAAGTGGGTTAAGAAGCACGCGAGGATCCCAAAATGAATGCCAACTTAAAATTCTGTTCAAAGCGGTAATAATGACGTTGGAAGACCTTTGATGGTTCGAGTCGAGGTTCCTTTTATGTGTAAGTAACACAATAAATACTGCTGTGCATCCATTATTACTCACAATGTTACTTTCAGGATGATCTCTGTGGTGAGTTTGGTTGTCAACTCATCCAAAGAAAACATGCCGGTTCCGATCCTTTCGACCAACGTTTCACGGAAAACCAGGGCCGAGTCAACAATATGGGGAACGTTGTCCAGCATGGCTGCGGCCGAGAACCCTGGATTGAAAAGCGCTCTCCAGTGTTTCCATTCATCTCCGTTCATTGTCAGGAGATTCGGACCTCCAGCAACAGGTTTCATTGTGCGGAAAGCAGTCGCGGTCTTTGGTAGATTGTACTTGTTGCATATTTGGCTGATGGGCCCAGGGCCAAAAACAGTGTATAGTGGGGGGTAAACGGGCCAGAAATCCATGAGGAATAGCTCGGTATCGCCGTACTCCTGGGCGAGATCTCGCATAGCAAATGCCACAGCAGCATCTGGGGGAACTTGATCCAGGTATTTCTGAAGGACATGTAAATGACCTGTTATCCAGCTCCATCCTTGTGGCATGGGCTATCCATTCCATTAGCGGATTGCATGCTTGCTGCAACATGGAAAACAAAAGGCTTACGACGCCTTGCTTGCGTAGCTCATTGAACTTGCGACGGTGAGTGTAGACGGAGTTGCATAAATACCCAATAGTAGTAAAAAGCACCACTCCTGCGGTGACAAGAACACTGAACCATCCCATTCTCGACAAGTCTGAGTGTGGAATACGGGACAAGAGAGTATGAGAGCGAACGAAAGACAAGCAATTCGAAATTTGGGAGAGAAGTGGTCCCTACGGAAGTCTCAAGGAGGGAAAGCAGACAGTATGCAGTCGTGTCGCGCACCAAGCATGGAACAGCTCACATGCTCAAGAACCAACAACCAACAACCAACTATGCATGATTAGGTAAGTTCATTGCAACCAGGGTACCGACGCCCTTACGTCAGTGCGGCGCATCTCCTGTTTCTGTCGTCCTGTCCCGCCTTAGCACTTATCCTAATACTAACTCAACGTCTTCGAGGCCCTGGCGCTCCCAACTGTCTTTGTTAATATACCCACAACTCCTCCGGTAAGCTATTCCTTCGATCCATTGGACCCAAAGGACCCCAATCTGTTCTCTGAAATCTGTATTCCAAATCACGTCTCCGCACCTGGCAGAGGCGTTCTGCACTAGGACTTTTCTTTTGAATATCCCGACAAGTTCTACTTTGGAGCTCTGACTGGAACCTTTGGGTAGAAATGCTTCATGGATCCCGTTGCAATGTAGTTGAAGATATCCACACACATTGCCACTTTCGTCAGAGACAGATAGGGTCCAGGTCTGTGTTCTGTCTGCTATTTGAACCCCGCTTTCAGGTTGCCCTCTTGCCTGGAACCATCCGCGCCTTGTCTTGCTGAAGATGAACGCATGTTGCGGTGGCAAGTTTGCGTTTGAGCTTTCACTAATATCCATGGGCGGCCTCAGGCGCCAAAATAGTCTACCAGGGAACCTGTCGAGATATGGAAAGAATGGATAGTATTATAGACAAACGATGGGCTATAAATTTCTCAATTAATGAATGTGATGAATGTGAAGACAAATCTCGATCGCGCTCAAGAATGAGTGGAATTTCCTGAACGAATATACAGTTCTGGGGAGATCGCATAACAGAAAGAACGAAAAGCGGCGTTAGTAGCCTGCCGTCACTTGGCTTTTCTGTGCCACTTTGGTGGCATCCGTCTCGTCTTTGTTGGTGCAGTATTGAGGGACGGGAGCACTGTCACTTCCCGTATCACGAACCTTCCCATACCGAATGATGTTGCTCGGTGGGTCTGGTGTAGTGTTGATGTCGCTCACAACGTCATCATATGACGATAGAGAGATTCCAAGGTTATAGTCGACGCCTGCTTCATTCTCGCGCAATGTGACTGTACCATTCAGCCAATAGAATTCATTTTGCCACATTTGTAGAGCGCCGGAAGGTAATGTGTCGAGATCGACTCCCGACTCACCCATCCACTGGACATCTGTCTCTTCACCAGTTTCAGTGTCGTACTGGTAATCAGTCATTCGTCGGTAGCCCCCGGAGGCCACGTGGAAAAGCTTTCCGTCCAGGCCTGTCCAGGTTGGCATCGTAATCTCTCCATAGCTGTTGAAGTATGCGACTTCCCAACGGACCATGAAATAGCCAGTACCAGACAGCGTAACGTACTGACCCTCGTAGAACTTTGAAGGTGTAAGTATAGAGACTTTACTTGAACACTAGAAAATTCAAAACAAACGCAATGGAGGGGACTGTGAACTTACCATGAGATAGTCGCCTCCCAAACAGCCCGTGCAAGGGTCTGAATATGAACCGGAAGCCACGAAGCTCCCATCCGCTCTTTTCGGTAAGCTTCCCGGGGCATTCGAAGCATCCGGAGCTTTGTCAGCTTGGTCAACGACACTGCCATAGGCGGCACGTTTGTCGTATCGGCAGACATGAGGTGTAACACAAGAGTTACTTGCGTAAACCAACTGGAAAAAAGGCAATGCAACAAGCATGATCAATGCCAGGAGACCCATTTTTGGTGCAATTTGTTTCAAGATGCGAAATGGAATCGTGATGAGATATGGCGTAATCAAATGAGGAGATCCGGACTATTGTCACGTAGATAATGATTCTGATAATGGCAATACGCATGGCCCTAAATACCTTTCTATGCCGTAGATAACCAGACGCTAGGAGTCTTTACAGAAGGCTATTTCCGAGACTTACTCCGCAGAAGTCCTTGAAGTTGAATCAGAATTGATTCCAGCCTGTAGTGCATTGTGTATACCGTCGAACCCCATGCATATGCATGGCGTTGCGGGGTGCATACAGAACGTTCAGTGATCGGGGGTTGTAGTCAGCAAGGAAATGCAACCTCAAATGCCGAAACGGCATTGCGATGTGATTTCTCGAGAGTCGGTCGGCCGGCGGGACATTCAGCGGGACGATTAGTACTTGCTTTCCTCCTACTCCAATTCTTACCCCCGCTATATCCGGAGACACAATCGATGCTTGTTTTTGTTCCCGCTCCTTCTTTACCCCCGACATGCTCCGCATCGCCGTTCTCCCTTCCACGATATTCATCGGCACCAGTATTGTCCACCTATAGCATGCCCGCGCCACTCTCATGAGCCATCGTTTCTTCAACCGCGCCTGTGGTTCTTGTGTGGCCACGACTGGCACTTTTCCTTTTCTCGTGCCATCCCTCCGACTCTCTTGCACCGCTACCGGTCGGCGTACATTTAATTGTGCAGTCGAATACTGCCAAAACGATCAGCGTTGCCTCAGAGACCATAACTACAGACCACCTTTTTGTTACAAGACGAACTGGATTTCGAACTCCTTGCCCCGGTTGCTCTTTAGCACCTCTCTTTTGGATCAACTAAGACTGCTTTCCAAGCTCGGACTCCTCGTTCTCGATTTACCTTTTTACATAGGTATTGGCTGAAGTAAGAGTAATTGTTCTTTTGTCCGATTTAATCCATAGTATCCCGTGCTATTGCTTGAATTCTGAAATCCAGACTACGTTCCTGTGCCAGACAGATGCTTCCCGTACTCCGCATTTTTTTTCTTGGTATACTGCGACAACTTCTTAGTCAAAGGCTGTGCTTGATCTTCTAGGTAAAAATGCTGCATCGGACTTGTCGGAAAGTAAAAGAGGCCGGTCTTGTGCAGCCTTCCAATGATCATACAATTGGCAATTTACATTACGAATAATGTCAAAGCAGTTCTTTGGCCTGCTTTGTTCCAGACATTCCACTATAGTATCTATCTACGTATAACTATCCTGCACTTGCGTGTTCCCTCTATCCAAGCCTCGGTTGCTCGCCGATGTAGGTGCTGCACTCACAATGTGAGTACCAACCAAAACCAAGGAATTGGATTGTGTATGACTGGTGACTGCCGAAGTTGCATTGTGAAACTGAGCTGACGTGGTGAATCTCATGAGATGCGTCTCGTGGAGACGAGGGAAGGTCCATCGAGTCAACGCTTGGTAATCAAGCCTGCGAGGCAATGTTCTGACTGCAGATCTGCAAAGTCCAGACCTCAAACAGACCATACCATGTGGCATGCTCATAGGTATTTGAGGTACGTTCGTGGGCCACATTTGCATTCTCGGTCTCTTTAATTGAGTAAACGGCCGAATAAAATCGCCGGTAGGCTCACGTTGTCTGTCAGCCTCAATCATATGGATCGCAGAACAGCTTGTCATCCACGCTACGTGATAAGTTACGATAATTGGGCAAACCAAGGCGTGATTTTGCGAAACGTGGATACATCGGGTATCGCATGCTTCAAGAAAAAGTACGGAATGGATACCGACCTTGCCCTACCCACCCGCAATGAGCCCTGCGGCTTTCCGTTTCACCATTCGCGAATCAATGCAGGTATGGTCGCCGGCAAGGTGCTTGACTCAGCCTGAAGGTGAAGAATTTTCCTTGCTCCTTGCTTGCTCCTTGCTCGATGCTATAGATCAGCTGGTAGATGCAGCCATGTCCAGATCGGACACAAATTTCATAAGATCGACGGCTAACAACCTTGAGGTCGCCGCATGTCTTGCATACAGACCTTGCTGCACTATACCCTTGCAAGATGGACTGGGCATGAAGACAATGGCAGGCAACGAGGCGTCGATGCCCGTTGTGGCGCCGGTTCCTGACTCGCAATTGCAGAACAGCCCGATTCGGCTCTCGGAATCGGAGGCCTAGGGTGGTGGTGGACCCAGTGGGGGAGGCGTTGAAGGCGGCGGTAGCGGAAGCGGTAGCGGCAGTACCCGGCAGCAGGGGTTCAAAGATCGCGCGCCGGGGTTTAGCGGAGGAAGCTGGTGTTGCGCACAGAGAGCGGGTGCGACGGGAAGGACGGCAAGAACGGGAACAGCTGATCCTTGGCGACGCCATGACGGACGAGAGGAACATGGCAAAACATTGAACCGACTACCTTGAAGCACAAGCGGTTGTTTCATTATAGGGTCGGGCGGAATGCCTACCGATCACGTCTTGACTGAGCGTATGCTGATTGGGACGATTGTTTTCGGTTGTCTTACTCTCTAGAGAGTTATATCCATCTATCTCGCAGTCTTCATGCACCAACCCACGACAGCATGTCGTCCCAATCCAGAAAAGATGACTTCATCCAGAGTGACGACTTGGAATCCGCAACTCCCACCCAAGCGGAGGTCGAGCCTCCCGATGGGGGCGTCACGGCCTGGATGCAGGTTCTCTGCACGCACATCGTCTTCTTCAACACCTGGGGCATCTCGAACGGGTACGGCGTCTTCCAGCAGTACTACCTGCAGATCTTCGCCGACGAGTCCGCATCGACCATTTCTTGGATCGGGAGTGTTCAAGGGTTTCTCATCTTTTTCATCGGCGTCGCAGCGGGTCGTCTATCGGATTCTGGTCACTTTCGCATCACATTCTACTCTGGTGTCTTTCTTCAGGTCTTTGGCTTGTTCATGGCCTCACTGGCAAGCACTTATTATCAAATACTTCTGTCGCAAGCGATATGCGTCGGCCTCGGAAGCGGGCTCACCTTTTGCCCTGCGCTGGCTATAATGTCCCAGTACTTCAAGAGAAACCGGGCTGTGAGCGTGGGCTTCGCAGCGGCTGGAGCGCCCGTGGGAGGTCTCGTGTATCCGATCATCATCGACCAAATGATCAATCACAGGCAAGCCGGGCTGCCTTGGACGCTGAGATCCATGGCTTTCGTCATGCTTGTCACATACATACCATGTATATTCCTGCTTCGACCACGCCTACCGGCACGACAACCTGGGCCATGGTTGGACACTACAGCATTCAAAGATACCACATTTGTGCTCTTCTCGATCGGCTTTTTTCTCAACTTTTTGGGTCTCTATTTCGTCTTCTTCTACTTGGGGACGTTTGCTCGCGATCAACTCGGCATCCACGACACCGTCTTCCTGATCATCATCCTCAATGGCGTTGGCATTCTTGGACGCATGTCTCCCGGGATCATTGCCGACAAGTGGGTGGGAATGCTGAATAGCATCATCTTCCTTAGTCTTTCGACGAGTTTACTGGTGTATTGCTGGGCTGCCGTAAGCTCTGAAAGCGGCCTGCTCGTGTTCACCGTCATCTACGGACTGCTGGCAGCCACACTCCAGGCCCTCCTGCCAGCAGCTGCTACAACAATGACGCCGGAGCCCAGTAGAACAGGCACCCGAGTTGGAATGATTCTCTGCTTGGTGAGCTTTGGAAATTTGACTGGTCCGTCTATTTGCGGTTCCATCATAAGTAGGCAGGATGGTAGTTATCTTGGGGCTCAGATGTTTGCAGGTACATCCATTCTCCTCGGAGCATTCATGGTCGTGGCTGCACGGATCTCTAGAAGTGGCTTCGTACTGAAAGTCAAGGTTTAGATGCTGGAAAAGAAAAGTTTGTCTATAGAATTATACCGAAAGAATTCCGTAAATGTGCCAACGTGAAATTGTATAAAATTTTACACGATTTCAACTAGCTGCAAAACATCACGAATAGATCGTCTCATTTTCGTGTGGTACGGCTGCTAGTCCGAGGCGTGCCTAAACTCGTTCCTGATGATGCAGAATCTGGCTAAACGAGTCTCATATTGAATAATTAAACACTTTTCGTGCAGTTGCAGCAGCTCATACACGGGTCTTGGGCAACGATGTTGACTCGTCGGTAACATGGAGGGAGCCTATGGGGTATAGAACGAAATGGGACAAAGACATGAATGCAGTGGATCAAAAGCGGGTGGACGATGAAGAAAAGCATTAGCTGCTGAACCTTATTATAGAAACCTACCTAGGTTAGTGGATGGCGGCCCACGAGCGGGTACACGATGGATTTCATGAAACCCGGGGTGCTAGATATAGTATAGCACAACGATCATCAGTATGGGGTTCAAAAAGACGCATGGGGGTTCTCGAACCTTGTATAAGGCTTACTCGATTAAGCCTGCACTTCGGAGAAACACGAGTCATCCAACACTCATCATGACACCACGTAATTGACCCTGGATCAGCCCATTTTCAATTACGTATAGTGACTTAAGCGTCATTTCGCTCAATCCTCCCGGGCGATCGGTGGCGTTCATCGGCTGAGTACCTATCATCAAAGTCCAGACAGGGATCTGCGACGAGCTGAACGTCTTTAAGCGAGTATAAAAACACTAAGCCTAGAAGAAAGCGTTGTAACCAACAGGATTTTCCATTTTATCTTCAACAAAGTCTATTTATACCTTTTCCCTCTGCTACACTCACGTTTCTGTTACTAATATCAGATTTCATCTTTCTGCGAAAACAGCCACCATGTCCAGCGACCAACAGTTCGCTGACCTCCACCGCCAGCTCTTTGACGAGGGTGTCAAAGTTCGCCGAGCTGTCTTGGGAGATGAATATGTCGACCGCGCCTTGAAAAATGCAACCCCATTCACAATGCCAGGACAAGAGCTGATCACTGAGTGGGCTTGGGGCAACGTCTGGCGGCGACCGGGTCTGGACCGGAAGCAGCGCAGTCTCCTAAGTAAGTACCGAGCGAACACCTTGCGTCTTAGCAGACGAGGTGACATCGACTGACGACTACCCTCTCGTGACAGACATTGGGATAATCATTGCCCAGAAGGCGTGGTTGGAGCTTGCACTTCACACGCGCGGCGCCATCAACAACGGGCTCACGGAAGTGGAGATTAGGGAAGCGGTTCTGCAGGCTACAGTCTACTGTGGTACGCCTGCCGGCGTTGAGGCGATGGCGGTCACAGAACAGACAATCAATGATATGATAGCCAAGGGGGAGTACAAGCGCCCTGAAGTTTGAGTTGAGACGCAGCTAGCTGCTGTTTTCACCTGACATCGTATACAATACAGAATATGGTGTCTATATTCTGTGTTTTTAGGCATCGTGCTAGTCAAGATCATGTCAAACATTCTTTAAGTGAATATGTGCTTCAATTCTTGCACTTGTATGATCCTACACTTGTTGTCACAGTCCAACCTTCAGCCACGAAGTTCATCCAGTCATCGTGGCAATAGAAAATTTCGAGGGTCACAGTCTCTTAGGTAAAGTAGCATGATGGTATTTTGCTACAATTGATGCACAGAGTTGTCAAAACTTCGTCTGCCACGATATTAGCATGGATGTGTACTGTTGTAAAGCTTCACTTTTGGTACTTCGAGCCTTATGGCATGCATGAGTGAGATATTTGCTGAACAGTCCAAAACTTTAAGTTGATGAAGAGCTATGAAATTGACTAAAAAATAAAGACACCTGCGACCCAAATTCCAAACAACACAAAATAAACAATTTGGTGGACTTTTGATAGTGCGAAACTGCAAGAATCTCTCTAGTTGAACTTTCCCTTTCCTGTCTTTGCAGAATCAGCCAGAACCACACGAAGCGCGGCTCGGGCCACGGCATCGGTGTCGCAGAGAGTGGCAGAGTTCACACCCGGGCGAGCTCCGGCCGCCGTCACCCAGTGCACGCCCTCGGTAGGGACGCCAATAGCGAACCGCCTCGGGTGGGGGCGACACTGAGCATCGATGAGGTGGTATGGACTGGTCGTCACGTCCAGGCCTCCGGTCTCGTAGCCATCGATCTGGTGCGGGCGGCCCTGGCCCGTCTTCATCAGGTGGGCGAGCAGCTCGTCGCCCGTGTGGCGGAAGTTGGGCTCGGGCAGGCGCGCCTCGATCAGCGTGGTCACGCGGACCTTGAGGTCGGGCACCTCGGGCGAGCTCACGACCCAGGCGCCCTGCTCGTCCTGCACGGACGGCCGGGGCCCGAGGATGTCGATGACGCCGGCCTCGACGAGCGCGACGAGCTCCTCGATGCGGCGGCGCGGCGGGCCGATGGACAGGAACGCGTTCAGCGGCGTGTACCAGCGGTCCAGGTGGTCGCGGTGCGAGCGGCCCCGCAGGCCGTCGTGGTCCACGATCAGGCGCAGCTCGTTGCGCAGGTCGCGCATCACGTCGAGGGCCGCCTTCAGGGGCCCCTCGACGTTGCCGAGAGCCGCCTGCTTCGCGTCCTCGCGGAGGTAGCCGAGCATCCACCCGCGCCACTCGCAGGCCGAGGTGAACTTGCGGTCTTCGTACGGCTTCTCGATGCGGTCCCAGGACCAGCGCTTCTCCTTGGGAATGGAAAGCTCGTCGAGGACGGCTGATTCCTCGTTGCTGCCGTGTGGGGTCGCGAGGAAGCGAGCGCGGAAGTTGTGGTTTTGAGTCATCTCCTGGCCCAAGATGCCCTCGTAGTAGACCGTCTCCACTTCCTTGGCGACGAGGGGCCAGATCTCGAGGAGGAAGTCTGGCGCGTCCTTGGAGCCGATGCGTCGCTGAAAGCCTGCGATCACATCCTCAGTGAGGACGAGCGGCATGTGACGTCCATATGAGCCCTTTGCATTGTCGCCGCGGGCCTGGTACGGCACACCGCGGCGGGAACCGGCAAACATACGGGGCTCCTTTCCGGACGGGTGGTAGACCAGTCCGTTGGATGAGCGGGTGAAACGTCCGCCTCTGCCAGAGGTCAAGAGTGCCATGTAGTCGAAGAAGTTGAGCCCGAGGCCACGCAGCAGGACGGGCTCGTTTGGTGCGATGGTGGAGAGATCAACGTCGGCTGGGTTGATGGGCTTGATGTAAGTCAGACCGTGCTGTGCTGCGTAGACATCAATCTTTTGCTGAGTTGGCTCTGGTGCAAGAGGTACGTGACCCTGAGCCATGATGACAGCGGCGAGGCCGGAGATCTTGCGCCTGTTGGAGAGAGTCAAGACCTGGCGGCCGTCAAGCTCCTCATCGAGGCGGACCGCACGGGCGGTGTGTACCACGACCTCGAGGTTCGACGGGGCGTGTCCGACTGTCTGGTTGAAAACCCACTCCAGATAATGACCGTATTGTACGCGGCACGGGTAGTCATCGGGACCGAGTTCTGGATATTGGTCTTTTGCCCATGCGTGAAGAGTCGGGCCCTGGCGAATTGGCCCTTCGCAAGTAACGCTCTCGTCAGTGAAGAGAGTCACTTGTGAAGTAACGGTGTTCATCAGCAGCTCTTGAGACTGTGAGGTGCGCCAGACACGACCTGACCCCGGTGACGAGGGATCGATCACGTGGACAGTGACTTTGACGTGCTGCTTGAGGAGCTCCGGCAGAGAGGCGCAAAGTCGCTCCAAAGCACTGGTACCGCGAGGCCCGGCGCCCACGATGGCAATGTGCGCCGGCGTGGACTCGACATTCTTGGGGTTTACGGTTCCCGCGTGCTGTTGTTTGTGGCTTGTGAAGGGATCATGTACGCGAGAGTTCCTGTTGGGCTGAAAGCCCAGGTCAGGTCTGACGATGGCTGTGGTGGTAACCATGTTGAACAATCTCTGTACGAATATATGATGAAGACAGAGCGTGAACAGATGAAGATGATGATTGATGAAAAGATAAAGATAATCCAGAAGGACATTCAGTTGCTCTTTATACAGAACTCTACCAGTACCCATTCATTGATCGGATCCTTGAACCTCCGGTGCAGTTGTGAATTGATCGTACCCTTTTTCCAATGAATCTGCACGTTCGCTTAGAAAGACCGTTTCGGGATATTTCGACACTTCCTTGACGCGGCTTCTGCAAGTGGTGGTCATCTCAGTACATGGTGATGATGAATCCAATCCATGTAGGTGCAAATCACAGACAGATCCGAGAGTGTGAAAAGTGGCAAACCTTGAAACTGAGTAGTAATGCCATACCATTCCGTACTAGAAGTTCCATCAGCAATCCTGGATGTCGAGTCATGTAAGAGAAATACGGCCAGTGCTTTCAGTATACAACACGAGAATTCCGGGCAAGCACGAATCCACTATAGCTGAAGAAATACTTCCAGTCGAAAGATTCAGGAACGTGCGTTCAAAGTCTATTGTATAAGGCTTAATCTATTTTGTATGTGGATACTTGTTGACAATAGTGTTCCAGTACTGGAATCTGTGGCGTCAAAGGGTTTGTCAATACAGACTGCATAACATTCCAAACATTTTTCTACTAATATTTACTTCATAGTGAAAGAAGAATTTACATGCTCAGATCGAGCAGTTTGCTAAACACTGGTTTTGGTTCCAGCCAATTCAATCATCGTGCTTTGTTTAATAAGTGGTGTGTGCAGCTTTCACCAGTATGATATCTGAAGAGCATCGGATCAACAACAAACCCTTGAAATGAAATGGACATATAATTGTCCGCATCGGACCCACCGTTTCCAAGCAATATCTAACATCCCGGCAGCCCACTGGAAATAATCACGACATGTGCTTATATGGTACTTATGAGACGCAATTTTCCTGGCCACAGGAGTATATCCTGGAGAGGCTCTTTCAGTACTGCAGAAAGTCACGTGTTAATGGTGACATGCTCAAACTCGAAACGGGCGAAGGTGTAACTGATCCGTAGGCAGCCACGCGTCATGATCCTGAATTTGACTGGCTCTTCATCGCAGGCTATGCGGTCTGGGATGGTTCGAGACTGCGGAGCCTCGATCGCCAGGTACACATATGGGGAGTGAAATCGAAAAGAGGACCAAGTCCATGTGTATAACCCGCCGATCAATCCTTTGATCAGCGTTGTATCCTGGGCGAGAACCATTATTTCGAAAAACTGCGACCGTTCTTCAATCATGGCTAGGCTCGGATCGGCATTCTGCGAATTGGAAAAATCCATCCATTGAACTCCGACCCTGGCTTCACCATGTCAAAATTATGTAAGAAGTATTACCCAGGTGAGAGCCTCAACGGCCAATCAAGGATGGTTGATCCTCCCCGTGGCGTTCTCGCAGCCCGCATAGATCAAGGGTCTCAAAGCACGCTCCAAGGGTCCGGCTCCGCTCGAGCCGCCAGGGATCACCTCAGCGGCCGGCTGGCGAACGGTCAAACCTCATGGGTCCGGCACGGGACGGGACATCCCGCATATAGGACACGTGCCAGTCACTTGACCTAGTTCGGACGTAAGGAGAATTCTCCGGTCAAATCACCCATCGCGGCTTTCCCGAGTCTTTCATGTGCGGCAAAAGCTTATTTCTTCCTTCCTATACCCTTTGCGTCGCTCAGCCAGCCCCCATGCACGCCAGTGGGTATCTGTGCAGTTTTCAAAACAGAAGAACCATACTTGCTGGTTTCTGCAACAACGCGGCCGAAGGGACCATGTTCAAATCCTGGCAATGGCGATGTAAATCTCTCAAAGCACAAATATGGCGAAATACAGGGCGATTTACCAAACCCCCACGAACTTTGGTGATTCCTGAGCCTCAGCTGAGCATTTCTTTTACGTTTGTCTTGCAGCTGAAGTTACCCGAGAACCGATCCTACGCTATGAAAGGGCCCCGTATAATAAAGTTGGCTGCGGAGCCTCCGGATGCATCCCCGGCGACGTTGCGCTAAAGAATGCATTCTTCACCGGAAAAACGAGCTCGAACTATCTGATTGATTAGATCCTCGCATCATACTCGATCGCTAAACATGATTCATACTTGCTCATACCGTAGTGACTTCGGGAAAAGTCTCCGTCCCGACTCCGACAGCAGATTCCCAATGCGGTAGTCCAAAAGCCGAGCTGAAGTATTATAAAAATTGAAACTGCATGAAAGCAGCTATGAATAGACTATGCCGATCTCGCATTTGTCTCTTTCAGCTCGGCTACGTACGTCGCATCGTGAAGTGCAAAAGTGACCTTGCCATCCATGTCGAAAAACTTTGGATATAGAATTTTCCGCCTGCGGCCTTGGTATACATGTATCAGTGGCGCTTATGGCGTAGTTTCATATGACGTACCTCTCGTGGTGAAAGCCTCAGCACATTGTTCAAAGAGGCAACAAGCTATTACGCGTGAACATTCCATTTTAATGAAGGGATGCGAAGTGAAAATAGTGCTTACTATCGTGACTTGGTGACCAAGGGCGGATATGTTGACTTATGACAGGCTACACGGCGCACGTTCTTTCCTTTCTGTACACTGCCAGGCCCCGCATGCATCTTTCTTCGCTATTCGCTTGATGGATTGCCTGAAATGGCGTCTTCGACAGGTCACCCGAAAGATTGGCCATCATCTGCTTCGAACATCAGAAAGCAATTTCACTTGAGAGTTGCTCGAACAGTACGCTGCACCACTTATGAAAGAATTGAGCCTCGTAGAAACCCCGTTTACCACAGAATGCATTGGGTCCAAGCCACCAAGGAACTTGTACACCAATCATACCTTACTGTCTTCACATCATTCAAGACCATTCTTAATTTCAATCGACCTCACTGGGATGTTTAACAATAACTTATTGTAAATGTAGATTGTGGCAGTGCAGACCATATTTGGCCTATCTGATTGTGGCTTGAGCATCCGTCAAAACAACTTGGCGCGCCACGAGATTCTGAAGTTTGGCCACATACCAACACCTTATAGTCAACTTTCAAAGATCTTTCAAGTTTACGCTACCGTGACGGTGTTTTGATCACTAAATAAATGATAATACGATACCATCTCATCTCCAACGTCGATTTAGAAACACAGGCGGGGACCGCGGGTTGACCTTGTCCAAGACTCATGCGATCGAATCTCATTATACCCGGTGACAGAGAAGTCTCACTGTTCTACACTTGATCAAAAAGGTGTCCGAAATAATGATAGAAAGACACGATGTCCATATCGAAACGATGATATACACTCCGAGCACGTAGTTCACATGATCGCTCCCCGACGCAGTGGTACGGCACGGACAAGGGTTATACCCGACAACCACTCTTCACGCCTTGGCATCTCTGCGTCGGGGATCGCATCTATTGACGCAAGCTCAATGTATCTCAAGCTTCATCTCAATCTCCAAATAAAAACTCTCGTCTGAGACTCCGAATGATCGAAAGCGAGAACACAATGTCTTCAGCAAGCCACTCGCTGGAACCACTGGTTTGGCAGCAACCACCGTCTCGCATATATAGCGAGACCATGCCCGAGGCAGACCAAATAGGATATCACGACTCTGGCACATTTCCAGTATCAGCTGTCAGTGATCCCAATCACTCCGGGGCGGCCAATGAGCTGGTCAATGGACCTCTAGACCGCACGACTGGTGGCTCTTCAGTGGTCGACCCTGACTCTGTGCTAGGCTAATCGGGCAGATTGTATCATGGCTACAAGGACGGGAAGTATTTTTTTCCCAAACGACGGAGTTTGCAGCCACGATCCTATGACATACCGAAAGTAGTAGCTGATTGAAAATGACAGGCTGAGCAGGACCGTCTAGCCCTTCAACACCACATGTTGAAACTTCTCCTCGGCGGCTGGCTCGCCCTCGCGCCGATGCAGCAGGCGCCCCGGCACGTCCTCGACGTGGCGACGAGGACGGGAATCTGGGCCCTGGAGTTTGTCGAGAAGTTCCCCCAGTCCTTCGTCATCGGCACCGACCTCAGCGCGATCCAGCCGGACCGCCCCGACGTGCCGAACTGCGTGTTTCAGAGGAACGACGCCGAGGATGTTTGGGTCTTCCCGGCTCCGCACCCTCCCGGAAGCCGAGTGTGCGGGCCCTTGCGAGCACCGCATCGTGTTCGACTATGTACACCTGCGGCTGGTGTCGATCTGTTTCGACGACCCGCGTGTGGTTATGAAATATGCCTGGGACAACATGAGCCTGGAGGTTGGATCGAGTTCCAAGACGCGTCGCTGCAGTTCAAAGACGATGGTCCGAACTGGGAAGGTAAAGAGCAGATACATATTCTGTCGTTGCGGCTTGCTAATGCAAGACCAGGCTCTGCTTTTCAGCGTTGGTGCAAAGGCTGCATCGATGGGGCGGCCAGTATCGGCAGGGACATACTCGTGCCGGAAAAGTACAAGCCCTGGTTGGAGGAAATAGGATGTACGTCTGCACATGAAGAACCTTCTTCGCGGTGACTAACTCGAGGCCGCCCTACCACAGTCGTCGATGTTCAAGCACGGCCCCTCATATGGCCGGACAGCCCATGGCCCAAGGACAAGAAGCTAAAAGAGGTAGGTCTACTGGAGCTCAAGAATTTGCTTGCTGGGCTCCGAGGCATGAGCTACAAGCTCCTGGCCCTTGCCGGATACTCCCCAGACAACATCGAGACCTTGGTCAAGGAGTCGCATGATTACTTGAGAGACTGTAGGAACCGCCCATATGGGATATTGTGAGTCCAACAGCTACCAACCAGATTTTGAACTGCTAATTGTCACCACGTACAGCTGGGTTGTGTACGGACGTAAACCATTTCCTGGTGAGGCAAAAGCGCCCACTGCTTGATCTACAACGTAACCAATCGAAGTGACTTCACTATTCAAGACGGAGAAGAATATATACAGCTGCTAGGCTTATATCAACAAGAATTCAAAGCTTTGATCAACGCGACGAATGATTCCTTCGAAGCATACGGTGCCGGTGCGGGTGCGCATCTATCCAGTGAAGGTGAACTGAGGGATCGAAATCGTGCTGACGGTCCAAGTCTTTCCTCCGTCGGCAGTCACCATGTCACCCGTGACGCCCGATCCCTTGTACAGAGTGTTGATGTAGTTGGGGTCCGCGACATCCATGATGATCTGCGTGTTGATCCATTCTGTCGGTATGCTGTCAACAAACTGTGTACATGGTCTGGCGGCGTTGGGAACTTACGGTGCGCGGGCACGGTGCCGCAGTCGGTCGCGGCGCACTCGACGGCGCTTCCCCAGCCCAGAGCGTGGGCGTCGCTGGTGGACAGGGTAGAGACGACGTTGCCGTTCTGGGTCACAGTCTGGGTGTAGTTGCCGGTGGAATCATCGTACTTGTCTGTTGTAGGCGTCAGCACATTGCAGCAATGAGCAGATCACATCATGCCAACGTACAGTGCATCGTGATCTGATCGTTCGCATTGGCCGTGGACGAGCCTTGGCCGTAAACGGGCATCTGGGAAGTGGCTGGCGGTAGCGCCTGTCAGTATGGACACTGCTCAGCTCTATTTAGTACGGCGAAACATGCGTCCAGTGCTCAGAAGAGTGTAAGCGTAGATGTCCCAGGTGCTGGACTGCCAGTTCTCGGCGATGGACTGAATCAGGTCGCCGTTGGAAGTGCCCATACCGACCCAGAGTGAGGCGTCGCCATTGTTGTTGCTCGGCACCGACGGGAGGACCAGGATAGAGGTCGACTCCCGGATGAAAGAGCCGTCGGCCACGGGTCCGGTGCTGAACGCTGGACCAAAGGCGGCGTTCACGGACGCGATGCCGATGGCGGCGAGGGACGAGATGAGCTGGTTTGACGATGGCATTGTGTAATTTTTTTGGCTAAACTTGGGCTTATTCTGGTGGCTGTCGAACCTCGGGCACGGATTTCATCGCCTTTTTATCCCTTGGTACTCCTGAGAGTGAATTGCCATGAAGTGTCAAGGTTGCGAAACAGACCAGGGACGGGTAGCGGCTCATTCATGGTTCCCGTTTGTCAATTTCAGCGTACGCAGAATGAAATTTCCATTGGCGGATGATTTTCTTACTTACGGACGGTCTTCAATCGTAGCCCCTATATGCAACACAAGCTATTATCTAAGTCGTGCGAAGAATGGATGGTCCCTGGTCGCCTCCCAGGATTTAACGTTACCATTGTCACGCTGGCGGATACAGAGGCCCGAGGATTGTTCGGCACATCTCCTGCGCATCGCTCAAAATCGTGGGGAAACCCTGACGGAACCTTGTACGACCGCATCTCGGCTCACATTCATCGTGGGAGCACCATCCAAATCGGATCTCTTGGCTGCGAGTTGCTCAGTCCGATTGGTTGGAATTTCACCCAATCCATGTCTCGCCAAAAGAATATGCAATTCGGTTTCTGATACGACACACGCTGTATGGAGGATTCACCCATCAAGCTCAAAGCTTGTCGCGTGCAGGGTTTAGATAGCATTGGTCACATATAGGTAGCGCTGCGGGCCCGACCGTGAGCTTGAACATGATTTATATGATACCCATTACCTGCCGCTTGTGAAAGAGCAAGGAGGGCGCTTGTGTTCTGTCGAAGATTCGAAGGAGTGTTCTGAGATATCCGCTAAC
Organism: Pestalotiopsis sp. LF_19_12; assembly: GCA_023510015.1. Taxonomy (NCBI): domain Eukaryota; kingdom Fungi; phylum Ascomycota; class Sordariomycetes; order Amphisphaeriales; family Sporocadaceae; genus Pestalotiopsis; species Pestalotiopsis sp. LF_19_12. The sequence continues at coordinate 194,071 of JALYBT010000087.1, read as the reverse complement.
TAATTGAATGCTTGGGAAAGATCGGATGAAATCATGACTGAGGCGTTTCCTGCCGTGGCTACGCCTTCACCTTTTGTGAGCGTCAGAGTCTGCCAAGTAGGAATCCAAATCGACCCCATTCCTTGTGAATATGTTGTATAGGTTGTCACATATGACGTGACGACCGGTACAGTCTCGGTCGGCGCTTCGATGATAGTTGTAATCGTCGGCCCTTGGATACAGTTGCAGACGCTTTCGGCCCATGGGGAGGGGCTGGCGAGAAGCTCTCTCAGTTTCTTCTTGGCCACGCGGTCCCCCAAGGTACCAACTTTACCGTTCCTCGTTGGCCGAACAGGAGCATGATGGTTCTCGTACCAAGAAGGTTTGTAGTCTGGCCCATATGGATAAAACCCCTCATCCCCAATGGGATTAGGGAGTATGGTCGATGGATCGTAGGCCGGTGGATCATCTAAATCTTTCCTCTTGGCCACGATCCCGGTCGTCAAAGTCCTGGCAACTGTGATTTTCGGATTCGGAGAGGTCGAAACAGTACCCGGCATGGTCTTGGTGGCAACGACGGTGATATAATTGGTCGAAAGGAACGTCGATCTCTCGCCGGTCAACCTGAAAATCAGAGTCAGTTTAATCTTCCCCGTCCGAGTCGGCTCACTCACGTTTTGGTCCCCAGAACGGTAGTGGAAGTTGTGACCTCCACTCCATCAGGAAGAGTCAAAGTTACCGCCTGGATGAATTGATGTTAGCATTCCCGTCTTTCATCTGGTATCTGCGGCACAGTTACTATGTCCTATGCATGTGTAGATTGTTGATCAAAGGGGGAAGATATGAGTGCTAAAAAGAATTTGGAGCAGTGGCAGGAATATGCGAAGAGAAGGGTGTGTATTCTCCAGTGCTGCTCAAGCGTCAAGGCAGGAAATGAAAGCATAGCTCAAGAAAAAGTGCAACACAATGATCTGGGGGGAGGGGGGAAAGAAAGAAAAAAAGAAAATAAAAGCATCTGTGTACGCCTAGACTCACAGAGATGCGCTTCTCCAATTTCTGGCATTCTCTTTTCTTGCTCCTAATCATGGTACTGGAACCCCTGAATGAGACTCGTGCAGGGCAAAAGAAACAAAAGAGAAAGAAATAGAAGAAACAAAGTATAAAAACTACTCAGAAATACTCTGTGCTTTTCGAGATTACTTTCAGGAAAGCGGAAATGTTGTGCTTACAGGAAGTTTCACGGTCTCCGTGCTTGTGATTGCTGGCATATTTGCCGCGCAAAACTGCTTAGCTGGTGGGAATTCCCATAAGACACTTGCCATGGACTGGTACTTTTTGGGACAGCGATTTTGCCTCTGGGTTTCCATGGGATATTGTGCCAAGGCAGGGCTGAACAGAACACTGAACAGCAACGCAAGTACAAGAATCATGATGGAAAAAGTTAGTAATAGAGATATTAAGAACGGTTCGGGTGCCAGATTGTCTCGGGCAGTCCCGGCTGGAGAGTATGATCCAGTCGGCGTATGTTGCAGGGGGCAAGAGGTAGAGGAAGACCCCTATCTTAGACAAACGTCCCGAGAAAGAAAAAGTGAATTGAAGAAAGAGGGAGAAAGAGAAAAGAGCAACAGCAGAATAGTTTCCAGGCTTCTAATGATGACAAGCTACCTACTTAAATGTCTTTACTATGAGAGCAAGGCGAACTGGAATATGCACCTTTCATTACTGAGCTTGAGCAATAACCTAGAATTTGATGCCCAATGATCCATCCTGGTAACATGGCCATTAATTCAACCCGACTTTTCACCCGCGCACAATTGGTCCCGCCGATGCAATCCAGTGGCATTAGCCCCAGGGTTGTGCGAAGAATCAAGATCAAGCTTTGCGCCAATGCAGTGGAGTTGCGAATCGAGGCACAGGAGCCCGATGCGTTACGAGAAGGGAATACTCATTGAGCTTCGAGAAAATGAGTCATCGTATTTGAAATATAGAATTGGCTTGTTCCTCTCATTTTCCATCCCATACCTGAGGTCCAGGCATCGTGTACGACTTGGGGTTGTTCCACTTGTTGAACGCGATGCCAGGGTCGGTCGCCTTGTAGACGCCGGGGATCTTGACGGCCGGCTGGGGCGTCCCGGCGCCATCGCTCTCGATCTTGAGCTGGTAGCACTCGATGTAGAACTGGGCCTTGCCCTGATGAGCCTCGTGCAGGCCGATGTGCTCGACGCGGACCAAGTACTCGCCCGCCGGGATGTTCTTCTGCACGGTCCACTCAAGGCGGTCCTTTTGCCACGAGCACCACGAGGTGTCGGTGCCTGGGGACGACGGGTTGCATAGGCCCGTCTCCATCACCTTGACCCAGTCGCCCGAACCGTCGTAGCTGGCGACCGAGCCGGGCGCCTTGGAGATGTAGACGAAGCCCGGGCCGGGATGCTCAATGAACTCGTTGTTGACTTCATGGTGTCAGCCGAATGACTTTCGCGCGAAGTACGTACTGCATCTTGCAAGGAGAACATGCACTTACACAACTTGAAGCCCAGTTTGTCCCCAGCCTTGACAGTGTAGGTCTGCGTGCTTCCAGCCGTGGCGCCCTTGTTGCATCTCAGGTCGTTGGAGTCCATCAGCTCACTGGTATAGGATGGCATGTATGAATTGCTGTTCTTGCGCGTGTAGGCATACTCGCCTCCAATGGATGCACCATTGACGATGAGACGGTTGAAGATGTAGTGCGCGTCTGCTAGCGCTGCCAAGGAGGCGATGATAGCAACGAAGGTTTTCATGGTCAATCAGATTGATGGCGTGGGATGACACTTAGGTATGCAGGGTGACTGAATGAGTTGGGCATGAAGCAACAAGCTTTTCGTGCCCGCCAAACATATATGTTTATATACTTTCGAAGACACGGCTTTTCCTCGATTCATCTGACAATAGGCTCTTGACCAATTCCATCCTCGGACGAAACTGCTCCTGGCTTCTTTTCATTTTTCAAGAGAGGAACACCATGAAAAGAGTCGACGAATATGATTTCGATGCTTTTTCTGGTGCGTTTTAGATTATCATCATTTATATCAAGGTGGCACAAGTCAGAGCCAAGCCTTGGAATCGGTTTTGGCTGAAAGCAAACTCTCACAAACCCTCCCTAGCCAATCAGTACCGACCCTAAATCACTGCCAAGCGCGGAGATATTCCACGCGCCAATTTCCATTCGGGACTTGATCTCTATTGATGCATGCCGAAATCCGGGGTATGCATCACCGGCGGCAGATGGATTCACTTCCATAGAGCTCTAGGTTAGGTTACTTGGCTGCCCGTGCATACACGTTGTCATTAGGCAACCGCAGCCGATTAAAAGACTATTTTTACGCCGGTGCCAAAGGTGAGCCATATTAGATCTTCATATCGATGGTCCAGACTGTGGCCAAGACATAGCACAATATCACGAACATGGGGTCAGCGATGTATCCAGAGTCCACCACACGAAGACAGTAAGCACCCATTCGATTTCCACCACCAGTCGTTTGTCGTACTCAGGTGAGCTGATGCAACTGAAGGCCGCAAAATCATGTCGACGAGAAGTTGAACCGCGCGACAACATTTTGCATTTAGAAACTACGATATTATGACTAAGAGTGATGAACGTCTGTAGCATAAGCAGAGCCAGCGACGTTTGTGAATTTGTGGATTGGCACCCACAGCCTGCCAAGGAAGCGCAACTGTGTTTTAGCGCACACTGCCTAGAAAGATCCACTGAAGTATTGCTCTGGCGCTATGGCATGCCCTAACCATGTGGCATAGCAATCGATTAGCACTTCATAACTGCTTTGGCAAATCAACAACTCTTTCTGCTCAAGGCATCACCAACAGCGCACATCTCCCGATCTGCTTTCTGTAATAATGGCGAGCTGGAGGCCTCTCACGATGAATGATATCGCGGCCGTCGCCCGAGTCATGGCTGTCATCCACGCGGAATTGCCTGAAAGCGCCAACGTCTTTGCCGAGCGGGTGAAGCTTTTCCCAGAGGGCTGCCTGGCGCTGGTTGACGACGAGGGCGAGCTCTTCGGCTACGCCATCTCGCATCCCATCAGCCATCGACAGCCACCAAAGCTAAATGGTCTGCTCGGGAAGATAGCCCGGGACGCAGATCAATACTATATACACGATGTGTGCGTACTTCCAGCCTTGCGCGGACAGGGTCTCGCCGCCCAGGCTATTGAGAAGCTCCTCGCCATTGCCAGCCGGTACCCGAGCGCGTGCCTCATATCCGTCTACGGCACTGCGAAGTTCTGGGGCCGCTACGGGTTCCTGCCGCCCCCGTCGGGTATCGATCAGAACCTGTCGCGGAAACTTCTCGGCTACGGAGAGGAAGCAACGTATCTGGAACGCCGGAAAGATGATGCTCGGCCATAGATTCAATGGATTGGTCTTTGATAACCCCTATGGATTCCCCTTTCCTTCTAATTCTCCGAGGCATGACGACCAGGTCTTCTCTTAGTACGACCAGACTCTCTTCTCTCCTCGAGCATCCAATGTGCCGTGCCGATTCATGTGACCATACCAGAATCTCAGACATACCGCGACAATCGCAACGAAGAAGCTACAAGCAGCGCAGACATAGTTGCCGGTCGGGTAGCCTTCCTTGGCCTCGTTGGTCTTCCAGATCCATTGAGCGATGATCTGGCCGAGTCCAGCGCAGGAGTTGTGCAGCGCAATGGCGAACGGTATCCTACAGAATGTTAGTCCCAAACTTCACTCCAAAGTCGAATTACCAGCCGGTCACCGGGTTCAAGCATAGCATATACTCACGTCAGCAAGCTCGGTGTGTTGCAAGTGACCCAGTTCGTCATTGCCGGAGCGCACGGAAACGCACCGACAGCGGCAAGGCATAGACACCCATACCTTGCCGTGTACGCGTCGGCTGGCAGAGATCCTGCCGTCACCCACCCGACGCCGCCAGCGATGGAAGCCCCTGCGATGTGCAAGCCTCGAGCGTTGAAGTGGTCCGCCGAGTACGAGAGCAAAAGGGCTACCACAAACCCAATGACCCACGGCGGTACAGTCAAGAGTTGCGCCTCGATGGAGGCATAGCCTAGTCCCGTCACGATGGTCGGAGAGTAAAATGTGAATGATCCCTGCAACACGACATTCGCGATCTACCGTACCGTTAGTAGAATGATCTGAGGAAATGTCCGTCAACTATAGACTATCAGTAACTTACGTAGGCAGCATAGTGCGCCAGCATTCTCGGCTTGAAGAACGTCTGGAGAATTTCCCTTTTTGTGGCATGATCTCTGTTGTAACCACCTCCCATATCCTTGAGCCTATCGACCGCCAGCCTCTTCTGGTCCTCGTTGAGGAAGCGGGCCCGGGACGGGTAGTCGGGGAGGATCAGGGCCGTGGGGAGGACGCTCAGCATGGTGATGACGCCCTCGATGATGAAAAGCCAGCGGAAGCCCTGAAGCCCCGCGGCGCCATTGATGTGGCCGATGCCGAACGCGATGGCGCCGCCGAACGCACCCGCCAGGTTGCAGAATGCGATGACATAGGCGATGCGGATTGATCTCTCGTTGTGGCGGTACCATATCGTGATGAAGTACACGACGCCGGGAAAGAAGCCTGCTTCAAACTATATGGTGTAAGCATGTGCGTATTGATGCGAATGATTTGCCCATCACGTACAACACCGATAAAGAGTCTCAAGACGAGGACTGTGGCATAGTTATGTACACCGGCTGATTGCAAAGCTCGTCAGCTCATCGCCACCTCCCTATCCATCAAGCATACTCACCAAAGCCGATTGTCAGAGCACCCCAGCAGCCCAGAAGAATAGCCAGCCAGAGCGATGGCCGAACATAGTGCTTCACTATGTAAATGGTCAGTCATGTATGGTTTTATCTTTCTAACCACGCCACAAGTGCAGTGGTCCAAATATGGTGAGACTGACTAATCCAATTGGACGGCACCTCGAACAACGCATACGCGACAGAGAATAAGGACACGGTCACCGCATAGCCCGAAGCATTCATGCCCGTCTGGCTGAGCAGGTCGTCGCCAGTCTCGGCGTTGAGAACTTTGGCGTTGCCGATGTTGCCACGATCGAGGAAGTTGAGAAGATATAGCCAGCAACAGACTGGTAGAACTCGCCAATCCAGGATCCGGTTGAGCTTTCTGTTCATTGCCTCATCGTAGACATCCGTAGTGATGGTATCCGCGCCAACTCCGCCCACGGCCTAGATAGCTGGGTGTCAGCGACCATGAAAGATACATCGGAAGTATACAACTGACCTCATCTGACCGTTTCTCGAGCTGCTCGACATTCTCTTTGTCCATCGTCGTATAATAAGCGTTCTACTCTATGTTCTGAAATGACCGATAGTGTATCGAGAATGCTTTCCAGAAGGACTCGGTGCCACATTGAACGGCCATGGCCTTAATAAACCCAAACCCACGTTGGCCACGAGACGCTGCCATTCTTCTTTCCCCTCATGGTGAAGCGGACGCACCAAAAACGTTGTGCGCCTACCTGCATGCGAATGGGTGTGACGTACTGCATTTCCGTGCTATACCCCGACTCCCTTCCCCCAAAGCATTAATGTTGGAGGCGACATTGCCGGCGCGTCAACGGTTATAGTAGTATCGTGAGGGGCAGCGGGTTCCACTCGCGACAAATGTTGAGGTTAATCTTACCCCGAGCTTGGCATGTCTATAGCCCGAGCGTGGAGAGATGCAGTGATCCAGTGGAGCGATGGCCATCATTGAGACGGGAGAAATTATGGAATTGGGTTGGAATTCAACTGAGGTGCTTGCGCGTTGCGCGGCAGTATACAGGTAGTGGGGAGGGAGTGGAGAGTGATAATCACTGCAATGCACGTCTATACTCCAATGTCGACATATCAGTTACGAATTATACATTCGTGTTTGGCCGCAATTGAACTTCTGTTGGGGCAAGAAGAAAATAATCAAACGATGTAAAAGATGTGTTTCATCTTACAACTCAGTCTGGCTTGTTTCGATCACTTTCCTCAATCCTAGATCGTACCTGTCACCCGGTCGGAGGAAGTAGAATCGGCTCTCCGGAGGTGGCAGATGTTTCAGCTCGCTCAACTCCTCCCTCGACCAGAATCCACCGTCATAAATCAGCACATATGTCCCCTCGAGCACCGCTGCCTCGTTCTTGTGAACGACAAGCGCCGTGTTCTCGTCAATGGCCACGCCCAAGAGCTCCGGGTGCACCTTGAGTATGTCAAACATGTCAAACTGCCGATTCCGCACCAATACGTGCTGGTCAATCGCCGCGTTCTTGAGGTACCCGAAGCCGACGGTGTGATCTCCAATCATGATCTGGTTGTTCTCCGTGTCCCCGCGCGCCAGGAAGGACGCCTGGATGCTCGCGCCGGCCGAAGATCCGGAGATAACGCCGCCGCGATCTAGCACGGCCTGGAATGCGCGCTCCGCCTTGGTCCCGGCGTACGCGTCCACGAGGCGCCACTGCCGACCGCCGTCGAAGAAGACACCTCCGGCCACCAGAAGCGGGGCCACGAAGTCGTCCGTGTCTGCGACGGCCGGATCGTAGGTGTGCAGGACGGTGACGTTCTGAGCGCCGTTGTCGCGCAGCGAGACGGCGCTGGATGAGGAGTCGTTGTACGTCGGCTCACCGCCGGCTGTAGGGACCACCACAATTGGCGCATCGGGTCCACCGGCGAGTTCTATAATCTTTTGCCATATGGTGTCGGACTGGAGATTACCGCCGACGATGACAAGATGCCCATTTTCGGGGCCAATGGAGGCCCCGCTACGGTCGGTTGGCAGCGCCACGATGGCGGCTATGGTGAAAAAGATAAGGAACAGAGAATATCTGGTCATAGACATCGAAGTCTTTATCTTGGCTTCTAACATGACCGCCCGAAATTATTCACACGAAAGCGATCAAAGTATACCTATGCATTCGCAGAGTTATTATACTCCCCGCATCCATGTGGTATCGGCATTGCGCAATAGTGGAGCATGATGGTTCTGTCGGAGGACTGCCGATACCAGGATTACACGGTCACTATTACAGAGTATACTCAGTAGTAGGAAAGGCGCATCTTGAACACCGTACTCAACTCGATATTGGAGAGGTCACCACGGCAAAGCGATTCCAGGATCGTGGGCCAATGTTTCCCCCCTCAAAACTTACCAACATCAACGATCAAAACAAATACTCGAGCGATATTGTTTCATGAGGTGGGTGGGTAGCAATATTGTGTATATAAAACCCTTCGAGGTGTCAGATACTATCCTTACGATACCCATAAATCAACCAAATCCTATGCGCCACGTCTGGTGTTCTTTATCAATCAAGACTCCGGGAATAAATGAAGTGAACTGGAAGTGGAAACAACTTCTGGGCACGATCTCAAGTAAAAAGGTGGACAGCAGTGCTCAACAATAGTCCGAATGATACCAGCTGAGGCAATACTGTAGCCAAATGCCCCAACACTGTTACCGTGCTGGAGATCACTGGCCTACTCAGTATCAACCCGACCAATACCACCGACATAAGAATCAAACTTCTCCAACGTTGGTGTGGGCTGCTTTGAAGCAGCGCTACAGTCGACAACGCATACACTTGACAACAGACGAGTGCCATCGTTGGCGAAACCTGTGGTTCTGGTGCGCTCGTCGCTCTTGATAACAGTGTCTATATATTGTCAGTCAGAACATGCCAGGACGCTCTTGGTCATGTCTACTTACACACAGGCTTGTTCCTAGCAGACCCTCAACGACTTTTATGGCTACTGTAGCGCTTCTACAGCTTGGATATAGCGATGGTCCGATGAGGATTGATGAAGCAGCTGAAAGAGTGCCACTCGCAATCCAAATGACGGGGTGGAATTCTTCTCTCTTCTTCGACTTCAATGGTAACTGGATCTCGCATGGTCTGGTCGCTGTCGACTTCGGTGGCTCGTAGTAGTGTCGAGAACATCGCCGGCAGCGACACACCGTCGACTGCTCTTCGCTTGGGCAGTCGCACTGCGACTGCAGCATTATTAGAGGACCCTAGAGTCAGATACTCTGCCGACACTTAGCAGTGAGCGAGTTCTTGTGAAGCTATTTTGGTTCAATATTAGATCATACCTAGGTCTGCTGAAATTTCAGTAAATTGATCTGATACTAAGACGAGAAGCCCTTTTGAGGGCGCGACTTTCCGGGGTAAATCTGAGATCCGCATCAAGAGCGAAACAGCTTGGTTGAGTGTGTCTGGTTTCGTTCGCTCGCTCGAGTTGCGGCGAAGAGAAAAGCATTACTTTTGGAAAGAAAGGCTTTTGGGATACGCCCGACTACAGTGCGGGGGTTGCATGTAGGCCTTACCACGTCAGCCACGTCGGGCTCCCTCCCAAAGTCCTACCTATGCAGCCGGGCGACCTGGACGGGCGCCCGACGGCGGATGCTCAATTGATTTCTGATCTCTCCGAGGATCTGACGGTCTCTTCCCCAAGGCAAGCTAGAGAAGTGTGTTCCCATCTGGTTCATGTTTGTCTGGAGAGCTTCCTAACTACCTAACAAGCGAAAATTCTGCTCAGACACCGTCGGCAATTTTCTTTTGGTTCAACTGCTCCTGATTTCTCCTAGTCAATGGCCATTTCAGGGCCATATTTACTCTCTGACTAAAAACCCATATTGGAGGGTTCACTAGTCTCAGCTATTCGTCTCCTAAGGCATCACCATATTCGCCGTCTCAATACCCCCATTGACCTTCTTCGGAAGACGATCCATCCATCGCCGAGCACTCGTCAGAGACGGCGATACAGAAGCCCGACTTCACTTCAGAAGTCGATACCTTTCTATATCGACGATTACATTTTCGCCTCGAGACAGAACCAAACGAGGTGGACTTTTGTCTGGCTTTGCCGAACCTGTGGCGGGTCGACACCGCTAAACACGGGTTCCCACTACAAGATATTTATGCCTCTCGAGCCCAAAGTCATCGAGCCGCCCTTGATCAGGCTTGATGCGGAGGGATATCCACACACACGAACGTTCAGAGTCCAACCCATCAGTGCAGACCTCATCCAATTCATGAAGCGACACCAAGGTCGCTCGACAGGGTGCGGACTGCAGACATTCAAGAGATTTGCAGAGCCACTCGAGGTGTTTGCGGAGTTCGCAGCTTTGTATACGCGAGTGAAGAGTCAAGCTGTATTTGACCACCAGAAGGCTCAATCAGCGACACAGCAGTCTACAATTCATCTCTCGCTGCAGACATCTTTGGGATACACTCTAAACATGCCTGGCAGGGCGCCTCTTGTTCGAGCAGTCATGGGCACGAGACGCAAGTATGGCTTCTCCCCTGTTCATGCTCTGGCTAGTGCCCAGCTAATGTGAGAGTAGTAATGATGAGAAGCGCGGGAGCTGTTTTCATGAAGTGAACTCATATTTACGCATCAGGCCTGAATTCCAGTCTCATATTGACGATTATGGAGCTGTTGCCGCCGCTCCACCTCGCTCGAGTACTACCAAAGTAGGCGAGGCAGATCAAGTTCGGTCAAGACTCGACCACGCATTGCAGCTGGCGCTCAGCACAAATCGCATTATCCAGTACTTCGCGCCCAGTCATTCTGCAATGTCAATATTGCCAATCATACTGTTAATGACGAGCGGGGCATCAGCACTGCCGACGGGTAGCGGCATACAATCTCCACACAGAGATCCGTCAGTTGTCAACTACGATCCCCAATGGCAGTGGCACCTCGCTATTTGTACGTCCAGCATTGCATGGGCCGGCATGGCTTGGGGTTTCAACAGAAACAGTGATGCTGGAACCAAATTCTACGAAATTTGGTATCTCAGTGCTGCATTGCTTTTCAACGGTGCTTATGGATACAAAGCATTCGTAGAGGAGCGACTAGATGCGGCATCGAGGTATGTAAAATGCATAAGATCTTGGATTGTACTGATCTAGCTACAGCGCCGGTCTGATGGCCATTGCCTTCACTTTGGCGTGGACGTACCACGACACAAGGCGATTGGGTACCAGTGCTCGCCAATTGTAAGCTCATATCATACTACAAAGCAGAATTGCCCGATCTGACGGAAAAGCAGGCTCGCTCTTGGCACAGCCGTTCTTGTACTGATCACAGATGGCAAACTTTCCACCATGATGAGTCCGTGGAACGTCGCCAAATCATTCATGGCACTATTAGTGCCGTGCATGACGGGTGCCACGGTCTTCTGGTGGGCAGTAAGAACCATTGGTGCCTTTGTCGCACAGCTCAATTGATGTCTACTTGATACTACCCGCGGTTCATGGTGTTCATCGCCGCGGGATTAGTGGCCCATCTCTATAAAATGAGGCCCGGTCCAGGACAGACCTGCACATATCTACGCATTGCGGAGCTTCGGGTTCGAAGACAGCGCTAGAGGCATACTATTACAGAGAAAAGGTACTTTTGACTTCGTTATGGTACAAAAGTTTGTAATCATAGGGTTAAAGGTGGAATTTGGTGTGGCGGGATGACGAACGAACGATGATACCTCTGCGCATACGGCATCCAAGACTTAATTCAAGTTCCATTTTGCTTTCGCGATCACTCAGTCGCCTTTATTCATATGTTCTCAGTGTTTTCGTCAGGTGCTATCAATGATGGAAGACGGCCTTGGGCCTTAAATGGTATCGAAGATGATGAAAACCACCTTTTTTTGAGGAGACATTTATGGCGGAAAAAATGTGTTTGTTTTTGAATGTTCCCTCGGTTAGTGTCGGGGCAGGCAAAGGCAAAGTTTGGTGTTGAAGAGGCGTATTAGTAAGGATACATGGACGTTGAAGACGCCTCCGTCCCCTTAAACTCCAGGACTTATGGTCTTACTCAATTGTTATTACTTCGGCGGTAGCTGGATCTGGCATCAATCCCTAGATGCTGCTCGTGAATAATACCAAAATGGAAAGCCTGGTCGAGGCTCGGGCAATTTTGTTGTTAAAAACGAAGTCGTAACTCATATATATATATATATATATTGCTTTCCTATGCTTGCCCAACTGGTTTGCACCTCAATCGTTTCCATGTCTGTCAGGGATTTGATCAAGAAATTACCACCAGATTTTGAAGGGGCGATGTAATTGATATCCATTTCTCTGATCAAATGGATCAAATGAGCTGTCACATCTAGCTTATGTGCTAGCAGACCAAAAGTAAAGCTTTACTATAGTGATTACCTATTACCTGGGTTACGCCATCCCTGTGAATATACTCTCGGATATGGACTTTTGAATCTTGTCACTCTGCCGTGATACAACGTAGCTGCTCAGGCCGGGCGTGTGGCTCTGCTTGTGGGGAAAAGCGAGAGTAAGAACTAAACGCAAGAAGCGGCCGCTGACTCCGCAAGCTTCGTTTGACAACTCATGCACGCCAGCACTACCCAGGTCATATGTAATGTAGGCAGAAAACATATCAGACCATGTTGCTCGTTTACCTACTTGACCGCATCGGACAAGCCGGGAAATCCGCCTTGCAGAGTCGAAGACTCCTCAGTCTCCTCCAGGTGCATTAAATGTCACTGCCGGTGCGGGTCGTCGAACCCTGGTAGGATGACACGAATACATTAGGTATTGGATAATCTGAACTGTCCAAGGGTGGACTTGGGCTTGGTATTCTCGATGAACCTCCCAGCTTCGTACTACATCTCTTCGGAGTCACTCTATTGAGCTAGTCGCAGATATGGATACCAAAACACATTGATCATTCAATGCTGGGTTCAACTCAAACTTTCACTCATCTGCAGCGTGTATGTGTAGCCCCAGTGAAGTGCATCTGTATAAACCCGCTAGCGCACCCCAATCCAGATATTTAACCACAAACAGCCAAGCGCGGGGCGGCTGCCTGCAATGGTGGATCCTCCCCAGCTCGCCCGGCTTCAGTGCGATGTGCTATCAACTTGATGCTCAGCCTCCAACCAGGACTCCCCAGACCTAGACCACACAAGATCAGGCACCCGAGGCACCATCACCAGCCAACGCGCCGCTCTTCTTGTCTAGCATCGCATCACCTCATATCACATCCTGCCAGTTGTTTTCGTCTCGACCTATGAGAGTGCACCATGATATCGTCTCCACGTTGGCCAGGCAGTACCCGTGTATGATCCGATGCGAAGCTAGTATTCTGCAGCACGGTCGATCGTAGCTGATGAGGAGTGGCCAATGGAGAACCTCATGTCTCACGGACCCGGAAATCATCATGAGTCACCCGGCAGCCTCAAGCACGGCCGCTACGGCGGTCCACGGGTATGGCGACTCCGGCTGCCTACATGCATTGTATCGGGGAAGGCATTGCTGCCTGTGTTCTCCATGAGCCGCTCTGAGTACATATAGAACCAGAATCGTCAAGTTGGATTTTCATCCTTCAGCAATTCAGTTCTTTCATCCTTCTCCTCCATCCATATATCATCAAGAAGCAGAACGAACTGCTTCGGAATTCTATTCCCATTCTTCTATCCATTCAAGTTTCATCTCGCCTCATTGGGTTGATATCATCATGGCTCGTACCAAGCAGACTGCACGTGGCGGCAGAGCCCCTCGCAAGCAGTTGAACGATTCCAGCAGATATGGAGGTGTCCGTCACTACGACGAGGAATACCTGAAGGCTCAGAAGAAGGCCGAGCGCCGTGAGCGCGTCCTGTCAGACCAGCTACGCGTGGAAGCCAAATGGCGACCCAAGATCCCCGAGGTCCGCAAGGTCAACTGGGAGGACTTCAAGAACCACTTCCAAGACCTCGACAAGCAGGAGTACGCCATCGAGGTCTTGGTGGCCAACTCCAATCTCCAGTCCCAGATCAGACAGGAGCAGGCACTTCGACGCAAGGAGGACTATGCCCGCATCCGCGAGAGCTGGATGAAAGAATGGAGTGGCGGCAAGACCGAGGGGTCTCAGAACAAGGCTTCTGCTTCTGCCCAGGACCGGGCGAGAAGGGAGGAGAGACTCGCAAAGGCAAAGAGGGTCGACGTATCTCAGATCCCCGGCGGACAGATCCAGCGTGTTCGCATTCAGTCCCAGCCCGTGCTGGGTCATCTCACTGCCCTGTTCAATGAGACCTACAAGAGATCTTCCCCACGTACGTTCCTCCGGCCTTTCAGGTCCTTGGTCTACTTCCAACCAAAGATGAAGGCCATCTTGGCCTCCTTGGAGGAGAAGTGGGGCGATGTGGAAGATCTGGACGATGTTCCCTCGAGGGGAGTCGACACTCTTGACGATGTGGATGTCGTCGAGAAGCCCAATGGCTCTACTACGTCGGGTGAGACGGGTGAAGACGCCCAGAACGAGACCGGCGAGGATTTCCCCGATGATATCTCACTGGCGTCGGTTGACTCGCAGGCCGAGGACATTGACATGTTCATGGACAGCACAGAGGCTCTGCGTGACATGCGCTGCTATGTCAATTTTGTGGACGAGGAGATTATGCCACTCTACCACAAGTTCGATGGCAACTCGGCTACCGATGTCAGATACGATGACCTGTGGTCTCTGTTCCGCGTCGGTGATCTGATCTACTTCCCCTCTGCTGGCGAGACGGGAGGCCGTTATCACGAGGTGTGGCGCATCTACCGAGTGGAATCACCAGAGGTCGACATCTCGTATCCAAAGGCGGGAGGCGAATTCTATGCGGACGAGTTCCAGGAAATTAAGAACGAAGGCTTCAAGATCTACGCCTACTACATCGACCACGATGGTACTGGCTTTGGTGCTGTCCGCCACACGTTCGAGATTGAGAACTTCCCCGGCGAGCGTTCCATCGACAGCCTGGAGGTCTTCCCGATTCGGTTCTGGGAGGACCATCAGAACGTTCTGGACACTTTGAAGTCCCAAGGACGCAGCTTTCAGAAATTCTTGGAGGCCGGCAACCGACATCAGTCGTACTCTGCCTGGACTCTGACGCGCAACCCGCCCTTCGACACTGAGGACCCTGAAGATGAGATTCTCAAGGACGAGAATAATGATGAGATGCGCCACCCAGAGTTTGTGGAGAGCGATGTCATTGTTGACATGATGGAGGCCTACCACAGGAATCCCGACTGGCGTCCCAGATTTCATACTCCTGCATTGACCAAGCCCATTCTCTGCAATGCCGACCAGGACGAGATGGATATTCAGCAATGGTATGACGGCGCTCGTGGCAAGCGTGCCTATACTGTATCTGAGTTCATCCAGACCAGGGATGGTGTAGATGTCTGGCAGCGTCGCGAGAACCTCAACGTAGACAAGTTTCTGCGCCAGAGGGTCCGCGGAACTCGTCGCTATGAGAAGGATCCCACCGCTCTGGAGTTGCGCGAGGAGGACCTGATCCTTCTGCCTAGGCGCATGTTCGCCTACGCTCTGCGCGAGCGCAGATTCGTGCCCGTCAATATCAACTTCCTGCAGCCTATTCGCCGCGACCAGGGCGTGTTCGAGAGTCTGAGCATCCAGAAGGACTACAAGGACATTGTTCGCGGTCTCGTGGTTTCTCACTTCCAGAAGAAGGGACTGGAGCGTCGCTATGCAGAAGTCCCCGTCGAGGGAACTGGCCAGGACTTGATCCAGGGCAAGGGTCGTGGTCTTGTTGTCCTCCTCCACGGTGTGCCCGGTGTGGGCAAGACAGCGACTGCTGAGGCCGTGGCCATGGAGAACCGCAAGCCGCTGTTCGTCATCACTTGCGGTGACCTCGGTTTAACGCCTTCCGAAGTCGAGTCTTCGCTGACCAACGTCTTCCGTCTGGCCCACCTGTGGGACTGCGTGCTGCTGCTCGACGAGGCCGATGTGTTCCTGACGCAGCGTTCCAACGACGACATGAACCGCAACGCGCTGGTCTCGGTGTTCCTGCGCGTGCTCGAGTACTACAACGGCCTGCTGTTCCTGACGACCAACCGCGTCGGCAGCATCGACGACGCCTTCAAGTCGCGTATCCACATGTCGCTGTACTATCCGCCCCTGGACAAGACGCAGACGCGCGACATCTTCCGCCTCAACATCGCCAAGCTGCGCGCCATCGAGAACCAGCGCTGCAGCATGACGGGCGACCAGCCCCTCGTCATCAAGGAGGACGACGTCCTGTCCTTTGCCGCCAGGCACTACGAGGACAACGCCCGCCTGACGGCCTGCTGGAACGGCCGACAGATCCGCAACGCCTTCCAGGTCGCCTCCAGCCTGGCCAACTACAAGTTCGCCGACGACGTCAAGATGGCGCACAGCCTGGGCCGCGCCCCGCCCGCGGCTCCCGTGCTCGACGGCAGCCTGTTCGAGAAGGTTCAGATGTCGACTGTCAGCTTCGACAAGCACATGCAGGACGGCCGAGGCATTGACACTGACTTGCCCCTGAGGACTACTTTCAGCAAGAAGCACTGATTAAATCTGTTGTATTTCTCACATTGCAACAAATTTCGCTTGCGTCTTGTACGGTGGATGAGTTATGATACTGCTGGGAGGAATTGTGGCGCATTGTGATTTTGGTTTCTCTCTCATGGTCTGGGTATTCTGAGCATTGCTACATAAATACAATCTTGAACTTGACTTTGAATTTCCTTCCTGAAAATATGTGATGTGCGCTCATATTCCGTGATCTATCTTATGAGCATGCGATCCCGATTCTAGAATGGATACGGCTCCCGGAGATGTGACATTGAACGTACAATATTTGCTTGCTCAACACAATTATTTTAAGTACAATATCTAAAACACAGATCGGGGGGTCTCAAATAATATATTATCCTCGATTTCCCTCCTAAGAAAAACAACATCAAGTTTAACACGACATGTACTCATCCCCTCGCTAAGTAGGTATACTTCTCACGAAAGCGTTGCTTTTGACATCTCGTCAGTAGCATAAACTACCCAATTATAAGATTCAACTCGTTTGGCTCACAGTCCGACCAAGAAGATTGAATGATGGGTTATGAACGTTCTTTACCCAATATGTTTTTGCCCTTCTTCCTCTATATCAAAGTGCATCGCTTATAACAATCAAAAGAAGCCCTAATTTAGAAAAGAAGGAGAACAAGACAGCAATATTGAGAGCTTAGGTCCACAGTACTACGTAGAGAGTATATTCTGGCTCCTTGGACTTGGAGCTTTGTAGGGGTCCAGGCCGCCGACCAATCACCCAGCGGGGCAGTTTCCAGGGGTACACGGAGCTTAGCGTCTCCTTATTGCGACTGCCACCTGGCGGCTTCTTCCGCTGGCCTAAATACGTACAACAACCACAAAGCTGTCCAGTATCAATCGTGGTAGCTATCATCAAACACCAATTGCATATCCGACCTCGAACCCCCGCCGACGACAATGGATCCCTACAGCGCAGAGGGCGAGCTCGTGAACATTCACAACCACTTCCACCAGGCACAGTACCAGGAGGTCGTCGACTTTGACACCTCCGTCTTCAGCCCGGAGAACGAGCTGCCCGCCAAGGTGCTGGTGCTGCGCGCGCAGATCGTCCAGGGACAAGCGAGCGAGGTGCTGGCAGAGACCAAGGGCGCATCAGAACCAGAGCTCCAGGCCGTCGCCGCGCTCGCCAGCCAGCGCCTCGGCTCCTCGGACGAGGCCGTCAAGACCGTCGAGGACCTCGCCGCCGCACACGGAGACAATGGCATAGTGCAGGTCGTGGGAGGTGCCGTGCTGCAGGCGGCTGGCAAGAGCGAGGAGGCCCTGGCCCTCCTCTCGCAACACTCGGGGAACCTGGAAGCCGTTGCCCTCATCGTCCAGATCCACCTCCAGCAGAACAGGCTCGACCTCGCCCAGAAGGAGGTCAAGGCCGCGCGCAGCTGGGCCCAAGACAGCCTACTTGTCAACTTGGCCGAGTCGTGGGTAGGACTTCGAGAGGTACGTATTCGGCATGGCCACGGCTTGGATTGGGTGACATTTCAAATGTGCTAATACAAAGTCGCAGGGTGGAGAGAAGTACCAGCAATCATTCTACGTATTCGAAGAGCTGGCCCAGACGCCCGCATCGTCGTCGATAACCTCCCTCATCTCCCAAGCCGTGACCGAGATCCACTTGCAGCGTTACGAAGAAGCACAAGCCGCCCTCGACCAGGCGCTGCAAAAGGAGCCGCAAAATGCTGATGCACTCGCCAACTTGGTGGTGCTCAAGACGGTCACCGGACAAGACAGACAAGAGGCTGTGGCGTAAGTTATTTGTTTGCGTGGCATTTCGTATCGTGGCTGTTTCTAACCACTCTTCGCAGCGCTCTGGAGAGGGCCGCCCCGTCACACCCGTTGCTGCTCGACTGGCAGGAAAAGAAGTCGGAATTCGAGAAGGCAGCATCCAAGTTCAAGCCCAAGGTTGCTGCTGCATAGATTTGAGGAAGAGGACACGATACGATACACCGCGACCACGGTAAGATAGCGATCAACGGCGCAACGGGCATCGTCGCACAACTAGACGCATATGGCGATCGGAAAAGCTACTACATTTCAAAAAGAGAATGCCATATTACTATTCTTGCCAGTTCCAAGCAAGAATCTAGTCATTTCAAGCAATTTGATTCATCGCCCGTCAATTTTTGAGGGTATCAAAAGTAACTAAGCTACATCTGTATTGCTTGCTAAGGTGCTGTTATGGAGAGGTAAGTCGCTATTGAGAACACCAATGGACTGGGAATATGTAGTACAGATTTTGTTGCCGACGGATTAGATACTTGCATTAAGTCAGTATCCGAACCGTGATTGGAAGCATTGCTAGAATTGTTAATGTACGAGCTGTCAGGAAACCAACCACGACTCAGGTGTCAGGCTCCCAGGTAAGACAAAATCGAGCCGGACCTGGCTCATGTGACTCTTGGAGACCGACCGTGTCTGCAACTCGACGATCTTAGCGGGCTTACCCATTGAAAGTGAAGATGAATTACCATGTCGGCGTGCTTTTGTGGTTCGCGGCCATCATAGGGACGTTCCAACGTCATTCTATTATATCATATACAACAACAGCGGTTGCAATTATTGAAGGATTAAGCGGTTGTAAAATCGTAGTGTGTACACACTCGAGATAGGGATGAAAGATCGGCCAGAAAATCATACTATAGGACCGCCTTTTGAATGTGACAGACGCATATCGCAATGGCCTGCGATGGCACGATGGTGAAGTCCATCTTGTCACAACACCCTCATAATGATTCTTCTCACTGGTGGTGATGGAATTTGAGCGGTCTGGCTGTTGGCTGACCTCGTAAGAAAGACTCCGGTGGGATGTGACTGGCTGCTCAGGTGACTGCCCAGCGAACGATGCAACCTGCATATTATACAGGCCTGGTGGTTGTGTTCTCCTAAGCAGTATATCTGCAGGAACCCCAAAAACAAAGGGCTTGGCTCTGTAGCCCGGTCAGCAAGCAGACGTCATTGCATCTCTGGGAGGCCTGCAATCTAGCATCGTGACTGCATGAGCGGGCGTTTGGTAGAAGAAACGTCTTCTTTAATGGCACTGATGCACAATGACGAGGGAGATTTCATATTCTTGACTCGAGTAATGCCTTCTACCTGCTACTCACCTGTACTTTACCCAACT
Organism: Pestalotiopsis sp. LF_19_12; assembly: GCA_023510015.1. Lineage (NCBI taxonomy): Eukaryota > Fungi > Ascomycota > Sordariomycetes > Amphisphaeriales > Sporocadaceae > Pestalotiopsis > Pestalotiopsis sp. LF_19_12. Next base: position 174,595 of record JALYBT010000087.1, on the reverse strand, counting down.
AGCCACTGTCACCATACGGATATAGTTGGGCTCATTAATGCCCACGATGCATTTAGCGGATTGTCATTTCGACATGGGTGGTAGGCACGGAATGCTATATCGGATAGCAATTCCAATTCCCATGCAAGCCATACTATCAAGTCGAGGTTCTAAAGTCTGACAAGCAGCAGGCAGATACACCAGGGCAAATTGATGTGGGCGAAATCGCCACTATCTTCTACTTTATGCGTTATCGTCAAGCTGTTACAAACACTTGTGGAACATTCACGATGAGCTGCCGGATATTCAGTTGATCTTGCCATTGTGAGAAACCAGCCTCATGCTCGGAGATTCCTGCCGATGCTAGGGGAAAGTACACTCCAGGTTGTAGCAGTACAATACAAAGTGTCTGTCACGATGTCTGGGGGCAAAGGGATTATCCTCTAGTGCAGGACGGAAGAAATCACGAAACTGCCCCTCCATTGCCCCTCATTCCATCCAACGTGCCATCCAGTTACCATAGCACAAAATTTGGATTCGCGGCGGCCTAGAGACATCGATTCGAAAGAGCCCCTCACCGCTTTGCTGGCCTGGTCAGGGGCTTGCAGGCCACGATGTTTCCAATCTAGCTTCTTCGAAAAACAAGAAGCCCATGGGGAGGATCCAAAGTCGACTGCATAAGCCTGGAGCCCCAGTCTTAGTTGGGAATGGCCGCGGCTGGGGGGCACCATCCAGAATACTATTGATTGGACTCTTGCCATACAGCCAATGAGGCCTGCAGCACCGTTCGCCGCATACCGAACTGCTGCTTGCTGGCCTGCTCTTCGTTCCAGTCGACCAGCACGTCTCCAGATAAGGCCGCCGCCCACACAATTTTGGCGGGGGGTTCCAACGCAACCCGCAAATTGTTCTGCGAAAGGCGGAGATTTTGCAATGACATCATATGAGTGAAATCCGGGGCACTCGGGCCTTCTTTTCTCGACATCGATCGGATCGAAAAGAACAAGCATTGGATTTGTTGCTGACGAACCAACCCGGGCACATGTCAACACCGCCATGTCGTGACTCGACTGTGGTCTCGTTACAAGCTAGTAGGCGCGCAGGGTGGCATGGCATTCATGGTTGCAGCAAATCGACATTTCCCATGTCCTGATCTTCTCGCCCGCCCAGTAGACGACGAGACCAGGGAAACACCAGGGAAACCTAATCTGCGCCAGACGCGCTGCTCCCAGGCCTTCCCTGGCCACGGGTTCCCATCTCCTCGTCGTATCACAGCGAGCCAGAGTCCAGCGACTTGCCCTGAACGGCAATGGGCGATCTCGCAAGCCGCATGTCGTGTGAAGATCTTGTCGACTTGGGGGGTGCTGGGATCTCCGTGGCTATAGGCGTCCAGGCGCCCGAGATGGCCTGGAACGCCATGAGACTGGTTGGGGGGCTCCATAGGGAGGCGAATCAACAAGCGGCAACCTGCTGCCCGATGGTATGTAGTGTACATCCTCTGTGACCGTACTGTAGTGAGCCGCACGCCGTTACTCGTAACATGGCCGATCCGGATCAGCAGCCGTCTTCTCGTCTTGTCTCCAGTCTTTTCCCCTCGAGCGAGGCACAGATTTACCAAATAACAGAGCTTTCTCGAATAAGAAGAATGGTGATCTTGGGCTGGCAAATATGGACCATGATGTGGGATTTGTGTCATGGTGAACAGATATCACAGCAGCCACGTCTTATGCCGCAACCCATGCCAGGGCCAACTCCCGTCAAGGCCTGTGTGGTTGAAATTCCAGTTTCGGCGGAGCCCTTGCCTTCGTCTTCCTCTGCACATGCAGGTGAACAGGATCCTAATCTCCACTACCCGTGGTCTCGTCTAGCCGTCGAGCGGACGAGAACTTCATGGGCCTACCAGGCCGGGGAGCCCAAGGATGGGTCATGCTCGCGGGGTGGCAGATTTTCTTTTACTCCCGACCCACTCCGACTTGCTATCTGGTGGACGGGTCTTAGTCTACATCGTGATGAGGTGGACTGAATCTATATAAATTGCCTCTGTCCTCTGTCGTGCGCCGGCACTCTCCTCCTCTCGAAAATTCCCGTGAACTCTTTTCCTGTACTAGTCAGCTTTGCATACATTAGTCTTGTTTGTCTCATATATAGTAGACACATAGACAAGCCTCGACCTGTACACATACACGAAGTCATCTTATACATTCGACTCAGAACTATATCGCGATGCCTGCCGCTGTCACCCCTCCTGTCCCGCAGGTTAAGGCCATTGTGCCTGAGACCCCCAAGAAGAGAAAGGTCATCTGCTTCTCAGGTACGAACAATTCGACATTCCCCAACTATCTAAGGGCATTACGTGCAAAAGATCTCGTGTAGTCTTTGCATAGTTGCCGAGCTTTGAGAGTATAGACTAACAAGCCCCAGACTTCGATGGCACCATTTTCATGCAAGATACCGGCCATGTGCTGTTCGACGCTTATGGATGTGGCTCGAAGAAACGCGAGTTGCTCGACGAACAGATCAAGACCGGCGAGCGATCCTTCAGAGACGTATCAGAGGAGATGTGGGGTTCCCTCAACGTGCCCTTTGACGACGGATTCGAGGTCATGGAGAAGACCCTCGAGATCGACCGCGACTTCCAGACCTTCCACAAGTGGTGCCTGGCCAACGAGATCCCCTTCAACGTCATCTCGGCCGGCCTGAAGCCCATTCTCCGCAAGGTCCTCGACACCTTCCTCGGCGAGGAGGAGTCGGCGCACATCCAGATCATCGCCAACGACGCCGAGATCAAGGACGACGGCTCCTCGTGGAAGCCCATCTGGAGGCACGACACGGAGCTCGGCCACGACAAGGCGCTCTCGGTCAACGAGGCCCGCGCCCAGGCCGAGCTGACGTGCGAGGACGGCACCATCCCGCTGATCGTCTTCATCGGCGACGGCGTGTCGGACCTGCCGGCCGCCCGCGAGGCCGACGTGCTGTTCGCGCGCCGCGGCCTGCGCCTCGAGGAGTACTGCGTCGAGCACAGCATCAAGTACATCCCCTTTGACACGTTCGCCGACATCCAGGCCAAGCTCGAGGAGATCCGCAAGGAGGACGAGGAGAAGACGGCCGGGCACGGCCTGCCCGCCATCTTCAACCCGCGCGCCAACATGTGGCGCCGCGTCTCCAGCAAGCAGGCCATCCCCCGCTTCGCCGTCATGTCGCCCTCCCGCGAGGACAAGTTGTTCCTCTGGCCCGAGGCCTACACGGAGCTCAAGACGCCCGCCGTCGAGGTCTCGCAGGTCGCCGCCACCACCCAGGTCCAGGCATAATGCCGGCCTCTGCCTACTTTACCTTTGCATATCTTACACGGCGTTGAACTACTTTTTTTCTTTCATGCTCTCGGGCGGGGACTGGATTGCTCCGTATATACACGCGCACACACACATGAGCATTAGCAAGGCGTAATGGGTTTCGTACAAGAATTGATACAGAAGACTTTCTTGGGAGGAGCGATGATTATACAGTGGCACCAAACAGAATGCTCGTTTAGAAGATGTGGTAGACGTGCACTATAGATTGGCAATACACCATACACCAATAAACATTTCCCATTCGAACACGTTTCTATTTTTAAAGCAACAAGAATGTTTCCCGTGGCTGTGAGGCACTTTGTGTGACATGTCGCGGGCAAACCTTGTTGCTCAGAGCCACGAAACATTTCTGCAGCAAGAGTTGACAGCTATAACGCGTCGTATTAACGGCAGTGGTACAACAACCTTAGTCTTGACAGTGTATGGGGGTGAGATGGCCCTCAGCGAACCTACTCTGCCAAGCAGTGTTTCAGAATAATCTGCGACTCCGTGACCCCCAAAAATGCCTGATAAGACTCGTGGCAATGTCTTGTTCGAGACGGCAGAGTTCAGAGTTCAGAACATGAATGCTAGATAGGGAACTTTGCCGCCTCGTACATTTTTCCTTGGCCTCTCCTATTCGCATTGGCTAGAATGGAGGAAGAAGAAAAGAGTCTCGCAGCCCTAAAATAGCGAAGGAAGAGGTGGATCGCACCAATGAGCAACGACGGAATTTTGAATCGTGATGCTAGCTTGCGATGAATTTACGCACTCGCAACCGAGCCGAGTCCCCGCCATAACCGGCCGTGCAAGCCGTGATGGTCGGGTAGTGGGCACTTGTTTCTGATATTGACGTAGGCTGTAAGCAGTAGAGTTCAACCACATATTCCATCGTGTTGCAATACGGAGTATACGGAGCAATAACACGACTGCTAGGACGCACTTATATTGGGACCTTGTCAGCCTAGGTTAGCCGCTTGTGTGTTCCCGTTTCCGAACATCCCGGACATTTGTCCTGTTGGTCCCTCGTATTTCTTGACAGAGCCGTCGACCGCGGGCAGCCGGTGTAAAGTGTAACCATATCTATCGAATACTTTCCTTTCCCTCTCTACATTATCGAGTTGCCATGCACGGTCGTTTGTGCTGGGATTCGAGTATATGTCAACCTTCTATTTAAGCTGTTGCATTAGGCGGGAGCTTGCTGAGCCCCCGAAGGACCGAGACAGTGGTACTGGGTCGCGTGTGTGCATTGCGTCCAAAGAGATCCCGGCCAAGTTCCCTGTCGACGATCTCTTCGTTGTGGGTGATGATGGGAGAGAATTCATATAGAATATCGAATGGAATGGACCAGGCTGGTTTACTTCTACCCTTCTGGACCGAGGATAACTCGAGCGATGACAGCTACCTGTGCATACATCCATGGTCGGATGGGGGAATGCATTCATGATGACTTGCTTGACATATGATATATGAGGATTCGACAATGATGGTCGATTCTGATGCACACTGCCCGGTTGGAAGCGGCTATCCCTTGCCGATCAGATCCTGATTGAATCGACGCAGTCAGCTACAAAGTGGCAGGCATACGATGATACACATGAGGTAAGTGATGCATCAGATTACTACAGTGATATTTCGAAATGTCCAACGCCTTCATACTGCAATTGCCCGAATTGGTGCGTTATTCATGCATCCTCGGCGCGTTTTTGCCAGCTGTGCCATCCGTGTTTTGCGCATCTCGGTTCTTACTCATGACGCTGGAAATGATGCGCATCTCTCTCTACGAGGTACAGTGCTGTACAGTAGAGTACCTAGATACGTGGCACATTACCTTTGATGAAATGCAACGGATTTCCTTCGACTGTCTCGAACTTTGACGTTGACTTGACTTCTCTCCATCTCCATCTTTCCCCCCTCTCCTTTTTCTCTCCATGCTTCTGTGTCCTGGCAGCCCACCTTTCAGCTCCAGCCTTATTTTATTCTCTAGTGACGTGCACGTCCGCATACACTGCTCGCCGAGTGGAAGGGCGCCCTTTTCCCCCGTCTGATCTCAATCCGGAATTGCAGTACTACGATAATCCATCTATTCCAGGGAACCAAAACAAACACCGAGACGGCGCCGGGAACACGCTTCCCACCTACCTAGGTTCTCCAGTTTCTTTCCTTCCAGCAGCTCGTGAATGACGGAAGCATTGCCCCGCCATCGAACGCGCGATTTCTTGGCATGACGGGAACCTCTGGGGTGGGCGCTCGACGGTTTGACGCTCCGGTCGTTCTCAAGCCAGCAGCATCCTAGCCTGTGTTGTGCTAGGCGTAAGGGGGAAGACACCATTGAAGAGGGGGAGGGAGGAGTAGCTCGTTAATTAATTCGGTGCTAATAACGAACAGCAAGCCAGCCAAGCCAAGCCAGCACCTCTCTCTCATTCACTCAAAAGTAAACCGTAGGAGCTGTCGCATGCCCACCCGACCCGACTCGCTCAGCCTCATATCCAGCTCCTAGTCAGTCTGTAACAACGGCCTTTTTGTTTTTTTGGGCTTTCGAAAATCATAGTCTACTTCTTTTTCTTCATCCTCTTACTCTTTCCCCTCCATCATCGTTTGCTTTGCAAGGTTGTTGGCCTTTTCCCAGCTTCCCGAGACCTTCAGTCCAGCTGGGTGGTTGCTCCTGACACCATTCATTCAGCCAGCAGCGCCTAGTGCCGGCCAGTACATGCGTAAACCTATCTCACTGCCACACGACCGAAGCAAGCCAAGCCAGCATAAACACGCGCCCATCCCACCGACCTACAGTGCATACGGGTAGTGTAGTGAGCTGCGGGCTCTTGGAAACGCTTCCGTTCCTCCAACCTTCAGCTCTCCTTTGGGAAAGGCCTCCAGCGCCCAATAGGATAGGGGATTTCGGATCACCCACGTCACTCATTGTGCAGCTCGACTCGCCCGCTCCCGTCCCCTCCTTGGAACGCAAATCACAAGAAACTTGGCAGCGCCCGCCCAGCCAGCGGACGCCCGCCCTCCCCTGAAACTGGGAGTTCAAAATGGTTTCCCTCATCCCCAACCGCCTGAAGCGGACCACCTCCAAAACCAACACCAATTCATCCACAAACAGTCGCAGCACCAGCCCGATGCGATCCGCCAAGGCAGAGACTTCGAGCCCCGAGGCCAAGGGGGACGCTGGCCTGGTCCTGAAAGTTGTCGTTCTTCGTGTAAGAGAGAAATCTCCCCCTTTGGAGAGACGCCTCCCTCGAGTTTGAATCAACGAGAGGGAGGGGCACAGCTGTCAGTCGGAGCCTCGGACACTAACATGCGTATCGCGAAATATAGGCAAGAAACTTGGCCGCCAAGGACCGCAGCGGAACCTCTGATCCTGTAATGTTCTCCTGCAGCTCCTTTGATTCGAGCTTTACAAATAAGCTCAGGCGGAACCTGTAACTAACCGCGAATCCTCCCGCAGTACCTCCAATTGAACTGCGGCGAAAACAGATTCGTCTCGCACTGCGTTCCCAAGACATTGAACCCCGAATGGAACGTCATTGCGACCTTTCCCATCAGCGGCATCGAGAACCTCCTCTTGGAAGCGACCTGTTGGGACAAGGACCGATTTGGAAAAGACTACTTGGGCGAGTTTGACCTGGCTCTCGAGGAGATATTCAACAACGACAAGGATGAGCAGGAGGCCAGATGGATTCCTCTGAGGAGCAAGAGAACCGGCAGCAAGGATAGTGTTGTTTCGGGAGAAGTCCTGCTCCAGTTCAACATTTTCGATTCCAACGACACTTCTGCAACCCCGGCGCAGGTACTCGAGAAGCTCCGCACGCTCGCTAGGTCCGTGTCCGACGTGCCCTCCCGAAACGTCACCCCTACGAGAACCCCGATACTCGGACCGAGAACCTCCTCCAAGGGCAATGGGCCAGCACCCGACCTTCAGCGTAGCGGAACCGACAACTCTCAGGATGACGACGAGGACTACGACGAAGATGTGCTCGACGATGACGAGACTCCCGAGGATGAAGATCCCACCAAGCCCGAGGCCATTGAGAAGCGCAAGCGGAGAATGAGAATCAAGGGACTCAAACGCAAGAAGAGAAAGAACCCTTACGAGTTTGTCAACGGTGGAAGTGATGTGGTCGGACTCGTCTTCTTGGAGATTGGCAGCATCACTGATTTGCCGCCCGAGTCCAACTTTACAAAGACTAGTTTCGACATGGACCCCTTCGTGGTGGCTTCTCTCGGCAAGAAGACGTACCGAACCAAGGTTATTCGTCATAATCTCAACCCCGTGTTCAACGAGAAGATGCTCTTCCAGGTCCTTAGCCATGAGCAGACGTACTCGTTCTCTTTTACCGTCATTGACCGCGACAAGTACTCTGGAAACGACTTCATCGCTTCGACCTCGTTCCCTTTGCAGGAGATTGTTGATAAGTCGCCCAAGGCAGACCCTGAGACCGGTTTGTACGATCTCAAGGACCCCCAGGAGTTTGCACCTGTCAAGAAGTCCCGGTTGGCCAAGTTGGGAATGTCGAGAACGGCATCGTCGCAGAGTCTGAACAAGATGCGCCCGCCACTGTCCAAGAACCCCTCTACTATGTCGGGCCTGAACGACCCGCCTGCGGCTGTTGCATCCAATCCCGATCCGAACCTTCTGGCACCTGAGCAGCTACCCGTCTTGAACGCTAGTGGTGGTGAAGCCGGCGAAGCTGCCGCAGACGACCCCGACTTCGTTCCGTTCACGGTTCCCTTGAAGATGAAGAATGCCGAAAAGTGGGAGGCCAAGCACAACCCTCAGCTGTTCATTCGCGCCAAGTACATGCCGTACCCTGCTCTCCGACAACAATTCTGGAGAGCCATGTTGAGGCAGTACGACACGGATGAGAGTGGAGAAATCTCCAAGGTCGAGTTGACGACTATGCTTGACACGCTCGGGTCGACACTGAGAGAATCCACCATCGATAGCTTCTTCCAAAGATTCCCGCACAAGGCTTCCAATGGTGAAGAGACTAGTAATCTCACCATGGACGAGGCCGTCATCTGTCTGGAGGACCAGTTGGAACAGAAGAGCGGACCTAAAACGGTCGGCGACAAGGTCAGGAATGTGTTGCCAGATGCTGACAAGGTAAAGCACATGTTGAGTGTGCCAGGCCACGCGCCATCAAGCGGCAGCTCGACTCCGACCGATACCCCTGGCGAGGAGGGCTCGTTTACATTGAGCTCTCAGGAGTCCACTGTACAGGGCGAGCAACCCTCTACAGCTACAATTGTTGTTCCCAACATGAGTGCAGCCGGCGAGGAAGGCGAGAGTCTTGAAAAGGATGATCTCAACGTCAACAAGGGCGAAGAGCACGTTGTTGAGATTAGGGAATGTCCGATCTGCCATCAGCCGCGTCTCAACAAGCGCAAGGATACGGACATCATTACTCACATTGCTACCTGTGCTAGTCAAGATTGGCGCCAGGTCAACTCCATCATGATGGGAGGTTTCGTCACTGCCAGCCAAGCACAGAGGAAATGGTACTCCAAGGTCATCACCAAGATCTCGTACGGCGGTTACAAGCTGGGTGCCAACTCGGCCAACATCCTGGTCCAGGATCGTCTCACGGGCCAGATCAACGAGGAAAAGATGAGTGTCTACGTCAGACTTGGCATCCGACTGCTCTACAAGGGACTCAAGTCCAAGGATATGGAGAACAAGAGGAGTGAGTATTTTTCGTCTGCGTTGTCATTCAATGTCACTAACACGAGACAGTTCGCAAAATGTTGAAGAGCTTGAGTGTCAAGCAGGGCAAGAAGTATGACGATCCCGCTTCCAAGGAAGATATTCCTGGTTTCATCAAGTTCCACAATCTCAACATGGATGAAGTCCTTCTGCCCATGGAGGAGTTCAAGAACTTCAACGAGTTCTTCTACCGTGCGTTGAAGCCAGGCGCTCGACCTTGCTCGGCTCCGGACGACCCCAACATCTTTGTGTCCCCAGCCGACTGTCGGTCTGTTGTATTCAACAGCATTGACACGGCCACGAACATCTGGATCAAGGGACGCGAGTTTACGATCAAGCGACTCCTCGGTGACGCCTACCCCGAAGATGTTCACCGGTACGAGAAAGGTGCCCTTGGTATCTTCCGTCTGGCGCCCCAGGATTACCATCGCTTCCACATTCCGGTGGACGGTATTCTGCGAGAGCCTAAGCTGATTGAGGGTGAATACTACACCGTCAACCCCATGGCTATTCGATCAGCCCTCGACGTCTACGGCGAGAACGTCCGCGTTATCTGCCCAATTGATACCCCCAACCACGGCCGTGTCATGGTCATTTGCGTTGGCGCTATGATGGTCGGTAGCACCGTCATCACCCGCAAGGAGGGTGAGGAAGTCAAGCGTGCTGAAGAGCTTGGATACTTCAAATTCGGTGGCAGTACGATTGTGTGTCTCTTTGAAGAGGGCACAGTGCAATTCGACGACGACCTCGTGGACAATTCGAGCAGCGCCCTGGAGACCTTGGTGAGTTTTCCAACCTGATTTTTTGCGATGTATTCAGTTAGCTAACACGACACAGATCTCTGCGGGTATGTCGATTGGTCACAGCCCAGCCACTTCGCAATGGGCGCCCGATATGCGCAAAGACCCCAATGATGTCACTGAAGCCGATAAACAGGAGGCTCACCGTCGTATCCGTGGTGGAGGTGAAGGCACCCAGACCATTACTTAGGAGGCCCCCAGGATCTCGAGGCTTCATCGAGCAGGTGTCGTATTGCGAACATGGACATCGCCCTCGCGCGTGCTGCCCACCAGGGTACATGAAATCCAAGATGTATTTGGACGACGGAAGCAAGCCTGAGACGTTGGCAAGCCACATGGTTGGATGATCGTAAACATGATGGAATAAATAAATCAGTACACATAGAGCATTGTTACAATGCAATAAATATTTGATAGTTTTTCTGCGCAATGGAAAAAAAAAGTACATCAATCCGTATTTCTACTCCGAGGACAGATGCACATAAGTGATAGAGACTATAGGAATTATTTGGCAATCACGGGCACACCTGAATGCAAACGTGTCGTTCTAGTCGAACTAGCCGAAGTAGATGCCTGATCTGATGGTTCAGCTAGCCGCAGGATCTCGAGAGGGTTACGTGTCAATCTATGCGAGCTTGGGCGCACCATGATGCCTACCAGGTTTATCGGACAAGACCAAAAGTTAACAGAGACGACACCTCCATGTACTTGGTCATGATTTAAAAACTGCCACACACACTTACGAAGTATTAGACAGCGCAAATTATAATAGTCGGGAGCACCAACATTCTCCATCCGAGGTACAACTTACTTGGGACGATCCCAAAACTCAAATCACAAGATGTCCCCAAAGCGGACAGACTACGCCTCGGCGTCGACCTTTACCCGCCCCGCGCCCGACGCCGTCGTCTATAACCTCGGCATGCCGGGGCAGGCCATCATCACGCTGCCGGCGGGGTCGACCTGGACGTCGGGCCCGCACTGGCACGAGGCGCACACCGAGTACCTGCAGGTCCTCGAGGGGGCCGCCGAGATCATGCTCACGGGCTACCCACTCATGCCGACCGTGACGCCGGACGCCGGGGTGGTCACGGTGCCGCGCGGCGTCGTGCACGAGTGGCGGAGGGCGAGGGCGGCGGGGCACGGGAGGGTGGTCGTTCGGGAGTGGACGGAGCCGAGGGATGGGGGGAAGGAGGTGTTTTTTCGGAATCTGAATGGTTTGGTGCTGGATTTTGGGAGGGCGAGGGGGGAGGGAAGGGCGTGGGTGGGCGGGTGGTGGGATGGGTGGGTGCTGGGGAATGAGTTGCGGTGTCTGTTTTGGAGGTGTGACAATTGGCCGGTTCTGCTCAGTCGGGACTCGGGGTGGTCGGATTGGGTGCAGCGGGTGGTGACGAAGATGGTTCTGGGGGTTAGTTTGGTGTTGGGGATGGTGCTTAGGAGGAGGGGGGTTTATCCGGAGTATTGTCGGTTGCCCGTGAAAAGGTGAGATGGAAGTCGTATCTCAAGTATAAGAAGCAAGTATTATGGCTGTTTTGATCCGGAGTTTTCTTTTTAAGTCATGTGCTTGGGATAGGACGAATAATCACAAACACCTTGTTCTTTTGTTCGGATGAAAAACTTCACTAAAAACATTCTTATTCTAAGAATAACTTCTATTCAATGAGATCAAATTTTAGAGAGGCAAAGCGTAGATAGCCTCCAGCTGGGAGAGGGTTGGGGATTCGGGGCTGGAGGGAGTCTGCTCCTCGTCCTCCTCCTCTCCCCGCTGCTCGCCACCTCCCTCGCCGTCGCTCTCCCCCTCCAATCCCAACGTCACGATGGCGGCGACGCGCAGGGCGACGTCCCATCGGCCGTCCCACAGGTAGTTGTTGACCTCGACCTCAAAGGCCGCAAAGGGCGCCTCTGGCAGGTAAGGATTCTCCTCCTCCCACCTCTTCACCAGGGCGGCGTGCTCCCGCATGTCCTCCTCCAATCGGATCGCGAGGTCCAGCAGCTCGTAGGCCGTGTCGTTGAGCGACTGCAGGGCGGCGCGTAACTCGGCGCGAGAGCAACCGGCGGGCATGAGGGGGATGGCCAGGCCAGAGGCGTATTCGCCGAGGTAAATGCAGTCGCCCCAGGACGAAGTACGCCGGCTGTTCATGGTCCCGATGAAAACGGGCTTCTCGCCGTCCAGCCACTCCTCATCGTCATCGTCATCCTCGTCGTCATCGTCATCCTCGTCGCCGCCGAAATCATCCTGGCCACCCTCGTCATCCTCACTGTCACCCTCGCCATCGTCACAGGGAAGACAGTCGCCGTTGAGCAGTCGCTCCGTGACATCGGCGGCAAAGCAGACGGTCTCCTAGAAACTCTGCCGGTGCGCGACGTTGTCGATCTGCCAATGGCGACGGGCGACGACTCCTGCGGTAGGGGCGCGGGCGAGGTCGGGGCGCGGATCCCTGCGGCTGAGGAGCCCGAGCGCGGCGGCCCGCTGGGTGAAGTAGCTCTGGCCGGGCACGTTGACGTCGTCGTCGAGCAGGTGCGGCGAGAGCAAGGGGGCGAACCAGACGGCCTGGCCGGCGTTGTGGACGCGGGCCGCGGCCTGGAGCTGCAGGCGGCGCTCCGGAGGGCAGGCGGCGAAGTCGACGACGGTCCACGGGGGCGAGATAATGCTGGGCTCCTGCTGCCCGAGGTCGTTGGCCGTGTGCTCGACGACGGCGTCGAGCCATTGGTCGATTGTCTGCTGCGATGGCTGGATGGGCTGGGGCTCGGCATGAGCGGTGCCTGCGTAGTGGAGGTAGTAGTCGAGATCAAAGTCTTCCTCCATGGCGACGGATATATCTTGAAATTGTGGTGTGATCGTATTATAGGTGAGGAATCAAGGAACTAGAGTAAAGACGAAAATTTCGTCTTAGCTTTGATCTCGAAGTGTGCTGTTGAGCTTATGGGTGTGATGCTAACGGGGCAGGAGGGTGACAAAAATCAATAGACTGGGCTACAGACGAGAATTTTATCTTACCTTGGGCCTCGAATAGTTGAGGATCTGAAAGGGATTTTGGACTTGAAAAGGCTGTGGGAAATTATGGGTTGGGATTGGGGAAGATCAGATTTTCGCATCTTGCCTAGCTTGTCAGGCTGACATGTGTGTAAAAGGGCAGGCCCGCAGCTTTGAGAGAAAGAGAGAGGAGGGGCGTCGAGTACATCGCCGACAAAGTTCACGATGCTTGCTTGGCTGGTGAAGAGGTGATCGTCGAGAACACGGTGGGAGGGGTAACACATTCTCTCAGTAGAAGACCATCACCGCAGCATAGGAGCCAAGAATCGTTTCTTGAGAGACAAGGAAGTTCACCCCTATTCGGCGACTCGAACTTTTATGGTAGGCCGATATAGTTGCGCGGGTATGGGATCTGGACAGTCTTTGCTTGCAATACAGCAACACAGTCATACGTGTCAATACGTGGTCGAGTAGATGTTGCCTTGGAAAGCTTGGGAGAAATGCTTGGTCGTGATCAAGAAAGACGCAGGGTTCTGTTCATATTTTAGCTCGCTCTCCAGGCCGACATACACGTCATGAAAATCACGCCGAGTGACTGGACAAGGAACATATCATGGCTTATCTGCTTACTCGAGCGAAACAGCCGGTACACATGATGAAATAACTGATTCACTATGACAGACACACATGCGTAACACAAATATCTACAATGCATGGCATCATTCCTGGTCATGGAAATTCCCTTTATTAGTTGCTAATGTTTTGGCGATGAATAAAGACCATAAGGGTTCAAATCAAGTCCACAGTCCGACAGACCCTTCTGGCCAATTCCAGTCAAATTCCCACTTTCAAATTAGTAACTCGATTTGAAGAGACAGGAAGGCTGATCTTTCATTTCTGAGCTACCGGACTGCTATCCGCCAGTTCGGAAACCTCTGGTGTGTGCATGTGCCCCGTGGGAGTGTAGATATCGTGGCCATGGTATAATTCTGCTGGTTTCTGCCTCCCCTAGAGTTGAAATAGTCCAGGGCGGCCATTGAGTTCAGTGAGGTATAACTGAGACATTGGTTCTGGGTACGGGTGTGCATTGTCTGACACCTCCTCATTCTGTGTCTTGGTAGCCGTGGCAGGTTTATTGACCTTGCTTCGCCGCCGGCGGAGGCACCAGATCGCAGTGCCAATAGTTGCCAACAAAGCCACCGAGCCGGCGACAGAACCTCCTACTATAGGACCAACATGATTTTCCTGGCTGCTGCTGGGTTGCGGTGCAATGGTCCCTGGGGTCCCTAGATCTCGGTGCCCTGGATCTTGGTAGAATTACCTTCTGTCGTCAAGTACTAGGTATGATAATGTTCCACTTACCGTCAACTGTTGAGTTTGTGAAGAGAGCTTTGACTTCGTCGCTTGACCATGCAATGTTTGTGAAATTACTATAAGATGGTCAGCCAACATGTTCTCATTAAGATGTCACATCGTTCTTCACCGTACTTATCTCGATACCAGTATTTGACCATCTGTGGTGATTTATATGCCGTTGAGTTTGGGGTGTATCTATCAGCCCAGGTCATGGTTATGAGATCCAGCACGCCGATGCCTTGCCGCCACTCGTCACGATCGTTGAATACCCACAATTCTATCCCCATGCCACCAACTGAGATCAATTGGCTCCCCACGATGACGCATTCGTGCTCGGTACGCAGAGTGCCGACCACATCGAGTTTGAACCAGGTGAATGCTGGAATGGAGAGGATCCATATATCGTCGTACAGCTTGTTCTGTCCCATTCTCCATTGAAGACCTCCATACACATAACTGATTATTTTCGTGGTCAGTTATCCCTCTGTAGAACAGAAATGGTCATACGCGAAGCGGCTTACATGTCCAGCTCCCCGTTCTCATTTTGAGCAGTTGCTATGCAAGTGCGATCCCTTCGCGGTGTTGCCTCGCCGGAAATTGTTTGTTTGAGCCATCTGTCGGCTCCAATATCATACAACGACACTGTACTTGTTTCGACCTGGGATAGTCCGTCGTCACTGTAACGCAAAGGGTTGGCCATCAACTCTCCCATTATTGTGAGAAATACGCCCTGTTTTCCATATCCATCTAAGCAAGTAGCTGAGGCATATCCAGAGGTTCCATAATTGTTCAGGCCGGGTTTCGTGGACTTGTTGCTCCAGATCGCCGTGTCGAAATCGTATGTCAAGATCCCTGGAACCGGAATCATATCATTCTTGTCGCCTTTGAATGTTCTATCAGTCTGGACACTCCCGAGGCCACTCAGATAGAGGCCGACGTTCTTGCAGGCAGCTCGCGCACCACCTGCAGACCTGACAAGATCACCGGCCGAGTCCACACTACCGTCACCAGGTTGTGATGGTGCCCATTCTCCGCCACCAGCACCATTGGTGGTGAATTTCCAAAGCTGGGTAGGATCGATATTTCCATAACGTATATACCCTCCCCATTCAAAGAAAGAGTCGCCATAAGGCCACAATGCTGAACGCACGAAAGAGGGAGCATGCGAGATATTCGGCGTCCGAATCCAGGGGATTGTATTGTTGCTCCAAGACTCCGTCAGTGGCAGCGACAAAGTCCCATTGACTCAAGTTTTTCTCCAGTGTCAGTACATAGACAGAAAAACAAGAGGCCACTCATGTTATACTCACCTCTGTTTGCGCCGTCGTCCTGCTTATCCGCATCGCCGCTCTGCCCTACCAGTGATCCGGTGCCTGAATCCCAAGAGATCTCCCCACCATGAACGTAAATATAATCACCGATTACCACAACTGGTCTATCGCATCAGTCGAGATCATCTCCTACTGACCATGCGGATAAAACTGGTACTTACTGCTATGCCCTCGGCGGCGGAAGTAGATGTCTGCTGGAGGCGCGTCGTCTCCTGCGGCCTGAGACACTAGCAAGAACAGTGCAGCACAGTACCGTGATGCATTGTACATCTTTTCGAGCTATTTGAAGTTTACTCTGTGACGTGAAAAGAAGATCGCTTTTGCTCTGACGGCAATGGTTGAATGTACAGTTTTGAGAGAAAGTCAAATGAAGAAGATATGAAGTTTCGACCAGGCAGCACGCAATGGAAGATTCTCAGCAAGATTGCCGCCGAAACTCCGTACCTATGCACAAGGCTGGCCGCCAGAGGCTACACACGGGCTTATGTGAGAAACAATCTAGAACTTAAGGATGTCTAGATTGTAGCTGAACGTCTTGGCTCACACAAAGGTAACAATCATTTGATTCCTTGTGTAGATCTCTAGGAAAAGCACCCTGAGCGGCTGGAACGATTCAATGAAATCGATAATTCTGAGTACAAGCATATCTTGGCAGACCAAAATGGGAAAATGGCAATTCTCTAATGCGAGGCACACCGTATCAGCGAGGCTCACACCGAAAAAGAAAAGAGAAAAACTGCAGCCAGAAAACATTCCGTCTCAATTGCTTGCCTCACGTTGAGCACTTTGGCTTGGTTTCGCACAACATAAGTACACGTTGAGAAACCGGGGACTTCAGCGTGACCGATCTTAACCCGTCCACTGATTCAAATTCCGAAGATGAGTTTGGCTTGGCATTGCACAAGTAACACAAGTGTGAATAGAATCCGATTGCTGATTCACTATCCAAATCATTATGTCAAAGGGACTGTTCTCGTATTATTCACAGATTCACCCACGATCAACTTTTTTCTTCGGAGGGTTGCTTTGGCACTGAAGTGATTCAAAGATGAGTAAAACTTACATTTTGAAGAGCCTCTAGGCTAGCCCTAAACAGTATTTATTTGCAAATAATTGTTGATACGGTCTCCAAGACTGAAGGTAACTTCCCCATCAAAACCAACGATGCCCGCATCCCAAACCGCAACCGATGAGGTCAGAAATGTTCCGCCGGGCTGGAAAGTCTTGGTGACACCAAAGTCCGGCCGCGTACATTACTACCACCCAAAAGACGCCCCAGATGGCACCTATGACCACCCGGTGTCGGGACGCCTCCCAAAAGACTGGCGGATGTTCAAAACGACGGGTGGCTACTTCTACTACAATATCGAAACGGGGAAAAGGACTATAGATAGGCCTGGGCCATTGCCAGATCCAAAACAGCAACCCACAGCGAAACAACAGCCTGTCCAACCAGATGCTGCCCCAAAGCCGGCTGCACCAAAGGCTGTACGAAAAGCAAGCCCGCCACCGGCGTCCGTTGCCGCTCCTCCGGGGTTTGCCAAGGTCAAGGCTGGCATGAATTTGGAGCGCAACGAGATTGCCAGTGCTCCCCTCGACGACAAGTACGATGTTATCAAGGTCATAGACCCTGGCGACGGAACAAAAGGAGGCATGAACGACGGCATTTTTGTAGTGCGCCATAAGCCGACCAAAGCCTTGTTCATACAGAAAAAGTTTAAAAGCGACAACGACTTTCTGATAAGCATGGTCAAGAAGGAAATCAGGATCATGAGGGAGCTAAAATGCAACTCTCTTGTAAGTAACATTTTATCGGCATGGCTGGTAGCCCACGATATCTGACTCGTGAAGCTAAATTACGAGAAAATAGGTACAGTACGTCGATGGCTTCATACAAAACAAACCTTTTGAGGCCACTGTCTATAGTGAGTTTAGCCTTAGATCATAAACTCATGGATACTAATACCGATGCAGTGGAGTTTTGCGACTGTGGTGACCTTGGCGAACTCATCAAGGCATACAGAGTGCGCAATCAGAAGCATAACACGACCGAGTATATCCCCGAATCCTTCATCTGGCACGCATTCCTGGCGCTGATGGACGGCCTGCACTTTCTCGCGACAGGCTCTTCCTACATGTCTGTGGATCTCAACCGCGGGGACATCGACGCCACGAAAAAGGCAAAGCCTTGGACGCCGATCGTGCACCGCGACATCAAGTGCGACAACGTCATGCTCAAGTCGCGCTCGACTCCGGGCTCGACCAAACCTCTGTACGTCATCTTGACGGATTTCGGCATGGCAGAGCCAGAGCCAGTATCCGCTAAACCACCTGTGAGTACACCATCTCCTCTGTACAAGACATGGCCGACAACAAATCGAGTCACCCACGGAAGAAGGCTGACCCGACAATCTGGTAGTGGCTCCTGTACGGTACCCCGGAATACCACGCCCCCGAGCTCTGCTTCGCGCCGTATCTAACTAAGAGCAGCCAGCTCGAGGAGCTGAGGTCGCCGCACACGTGCAAGTCGGACATGTGGGCCGTCGCCTGCATCATGCACGCGTTATGCGAACGAGATATCATGGCACACAGTAAGTGAAGTCAATGCTGACAATACAAGAGTACCCCGAGCAGCACATTGGCTTTACGGGAGAGATGGCTGACCAGAATAAATAGTGGACATGAACTGCTGGGCCTTGCCCGACCCTACAGAGCGACAACTCAAGTGGCGCGGCCGGGCAGCGCGCAAGGAGGTCCTGCAGATCACCGACCGTTCCATCTACTCGGACCGGCTAGAGTACAGCATCAAGTACGCGGGCGAAAAGGATCCGAAGAAGAGGCCCACGATTCGGACTCTAATACCGAAGTTGCGCACGCAAATGGAGAAGTGGCGGGCAGATCCCAATTGGAAGGAACAAAGTGATGTCAATTGCAGGTTACCGGACTGGGCGGTGGACAAGAGCGATTTGGTATAATGTATGATCTGGACCTGCTTCTTCATTTGTATCTACGCAGTAACAGATATACGTAAAATCGTTATTCAATAGTACACTGCCTGTAGCAGCACGCCAGACAATCGTTTAGTTTGTACATGAAGTATTGCCTAGACTGCCGCTACCTGGCCGTCTGTCCCTTTTAGAGTATCTTTGACCATGCTCTGGAAAAGTCGCGATGTCGTCGCCCCATCTACGGCGATCTCGGTCTTTACCCATGATGCTTTGGGAGCTGGTCTCAGCTCGGCTGCAAGTATTGATGGAGTCACGACTGGTTTCAAAAGTGTCTTCACCCTGTTCGTTGCGTTAGCCATACCCAGAAAATGGGAATATCGGCGAAGAAATATCATCATTGGGCGGCTTGAAGGAAAAGTAGCAGGAGGATGCTAGACTTACGGCAGGAAAAGATGTTCCTCTGAATTCCGAAGAAGCTGTGCAAGTCTGACAAACATGCTGCTGTCAACGCCAGCAGCGCGAAGGTCCGTATGCGGACTAATCTCGATTCCATTGAGCATTTCGGACAGCCCCTTAATGATGAGCTCCTCTCCCCTGTTCACTTGGAAATAGTCGTCTGTGATCTCATCCGAGACCAATCGCGGTGCGGCGAGTGTCTCGAGCTTGAAAGCCCGCTTAGGTCTTGGAGCACCTGGCGTCCTCGAGAGCTCGGTAGGCGGCACCTTGACGACGACATGAGAGTTGACGCCGCCCCAGCCGGCAGCTGAAATTCCAATCAGGGAGTGTGGGCGTAGTTTTGTGGCCTTGTAGGCAAATTGAAGCGGGAGGTCTGGTCGAATGACAGGGCTCACCCGTCCCGAGGACCACATCTGGGGAATGATGCCATGCTGGATGGACTTGCAGATCTTGACCAACGAGGTGAGTCCGGATGCTTGCTACGGAATGTTGTCAGCTCTGTTCGTTATGCAATAATCTAGTCCTCAAATGCCTACCTGTGTATTGCCGAGAAGGCCCTTGTTAGATCCAACGATGCAATCTTTACGCATGTATCCGAGGTGATCGAGTCCCTTCTGGAGCCCATCCAGCTCTAGCGCATCCCCGATTGGCGTCCCGCTTCCATGGAGTCTAGCATTCGGGTCAGCGACAAGGTTTCTGTCTTATTCGAATGACCATTCGAAAACGGGGACTTACTCGACATAGTTCAAGTCGTCCGGTGAAAAGCCGGCATTCGCCCACGCCGCGATGACCGCATTCGCCTGGCCTTGTGGTGACGGCACCTGGAATCCAACCTTTTGACTTGCACCGTCCGAATTGTACGCCGCGCCGGCGACGAGGGCGCAGGCCGAGTCCCCGTCTCGAACAACGTCTTGTGTACGCTTTAGGACCACGGCTACGACTGCGTCCGATGGCACGGTGCCGTCAGACTCCTCTTCAAACGGCTTGCACTGACCCGTTGCAGAAAAGATGTTTCCTTCCTGAGTTATGTAGCCGCCCCTATTTTGTTCTGATTAGCCTCCATATCATCAGGTGTAGTACCGGGAAATTGAAATATACTTACTCGAACAACTGCACCGAGACTCCTCCTACAACGGCTACATCACACCTGTGGTTCCTCAACGCATCGATCGCCAGCGAAAGGGCCACCGTCCCGCTCGCGCAGTTGGTGTTGATAGTCACATTCGGCCCGTGCAAATTCAAATGGTATGCCGTGCGAGCCGAGATGCAAGGCGCCACAAAACCTCTGTTGGCCCGCTGGAAGGCGTCGCCGGCGACGGCCTGCGTGAAGTGGTGGTAGCGGTTCGCCGCCGCGCCGACAAACACGCCGATCTTGTTCACCTGGTCCTTGAAGGTGTCGATCCGGGTGTCGTCGAGAGCCTGCAGTGCCGCTGTGAGGAATAGCCGCTGCTGGGGGTCCATGTCCATGGCCTCTTCCCGGGTCAGCTTCCAGAATGAGTGGTCGAAGTCTTCGACGCCAGACAGGGACCCGACACGCGGAACCCAGAGGCAACCTTCTGGTAGCGACTTTTGTCCGCTGTCACCAGAATGTTCCCGAATTCCGGAGCGGCCGTTCGTGAGGTTCTCATACAACTCGTCTGGATCGTCAGCGCCGGGAAACTTTCCAGCCACGCCTATCACTGCTACGTTGCGGTCCTGGTCCGTTGTGATGCTGGAGTTGTCCAAAATGGGAGAGCTCGCTGTTGTGGTGGTCGGAGTCGGAGTCGTTGTCGCCGTATCAGATGAGTCGTCCTCCTGTACGTCTACGTTACCGGGAATGGCAGTGTCTCGGGCGCCTCGGCGCAGCAGCTCGGCCTGGCTTGCGATGGTGGAGTGGTGGAACAGCTCAACCATGCGGATCTCACATCCCGGGTGGTCTTCCTGCATCTTTTTGTGCAGACGAGGGACCATATGGCTGGAGACGCAGTTCAGTACCCGTAGTCAACATGGACGACATTGCGCGGCTTACCTGTGACCGCCCATATCAAAGAAGTTGACATGGCGAGATGGCGCTTCTGTCAAGCCAATCTCTGATTGCCAGACTTTGGCAACATAATCCTCAAGAGCCGCGGAAGGTATGGTCTTGTTTCTGCTGGGTGCAGCCTCCAACGTGCTCAATGGTTTCAATGAACGGCTACCAGCTGCAGTGACGACGTAGGTGCCGAGATTCTCTTTTATCTTCTTGTGGTCAACCTTTCCACTAACAGTCATCGGAAGTGCCGGCAAGCTGATAATTCTAGATGGTACCATGTGCGCCGGCAGACATGTCTTGAGGTTCTGAAGTATAGAAGGGGCCGAACAGTCTTGCGGTGTCACGAGCGCGTACAAGGCCAGCCCATCAGGCGATGGGTGAACAGAAGCGCACTGCACCCCGGTACCAGCATCAACGACTGCTTTCTCGACTTCTTCTGGAGAGATCCGGAATCCTATAAACACACTCCACTCAGTAAATTGTCGCAGGACTGGGAAAACGTTATCATACCTCGAACCTTGATCTCGCGGTCAATTCGCCCATGTATAACCAGGTTTCCATCTGGCAGCAACATCCCCCGATCACCTGTGCGATACAGTCGCCTTCCTAGCCTTGAATGCATCACGAATGTACTATCTGTCAGCTCCTGTCGATTTCGATATCTATTCATCACGGTTTAGCATTTTACGTAGTTGGGCTGAAGCTCGATTATGAGGCTTACCCTCGGCCGAGGCTGCGACCACTGATGCAGACCTCACCTTCCACACCATGGGGCAAGACCTTCCTAGTCAACGGACTGCATATGTGCACCTCTGTTCCCTTTGGCGGTTTCCCAACAGAGACGGCATCGGTAATCGGTTCATTCTTGGGGTATTTCCGGAAAGCGACGGCGATGCTTTATGAACCTTTGTGTCAGCAAATAGTAAAAGTCACCCGTGGCATATAGTTCAAACCGCACCTAGTTTCTGTCGGTCCGTATGAGTTGATCACGCGCACTCTCTTGGCCCAGTGCACGATGAGGTCCCCCGGCACCGCCTCCCCTCCGATAGAGATGCACCGCAGCGACGGGAGATCGCGACCGGGTGGAATTGTCGCGAGCGCCGTCGGAGTAATCTGCATGAAGCAGACCTGGTTCGTCTCAATGACATCGGCCAGATACTCGCCGACCAGCGCCGCCGGACTCTGGGCCATGCACAGCGTTCCGCCGGCCCCAAGCGTCGTAGACCACTCCAGGATGGAGGCGTCGAAGTTGAACGAGGCTAGCTGGAGTGTCCGAGTAGTATGTTTTGTACCGTAGACTGATGTGCTCGACCGGACAAAGTGCGCAAAGCTGCCGTGCTCGATCATGACCCCCTTGGGCTCTCCGGTCCTTCCAGACGTAAATATCATGTAGGCAAGCTGGTCTGGCCTGACTTCCGCCGGTATCTCTTGTTCCTGTCCCTTACTCTTGTCAATGGCGTGAGCTGTCACATGCGGTATCACAATACCCGAGAATTGGCTCTTCCAATCATGAGCAGTATCGTCGTCCACGACGAGAACAGCCCCTGATGCTCGATCTAGGATGGACGTCTTTCGATCGGGAGGCAGCTTTGGATCGAGATAGACGTAGGCGCCGCCAGACTTCAGTACGGCCAATATCCATTCCAGGAGGTGGGACCCGCGATCGAGGCAAAGAACGACGACAGACTCGGCGCAGATGCCGTGAGAAAGAAGGACTTGTCGTCGTCAGAATCGGAAGATTGCTTGTGTTTTTTTGGTCCCTTACCTTTTGCCCTGAAAGTTGAGAGGATATCTAGCTCTCCATACGTCATGGCTTCGCCAGACTCCTCGCACAGGAGAGCAACCTGGTCTGGATTGCTTTCTGCGTGTAGCTGGAACATCTGGTGGACTGAGACGAAACTCGAATCATTGGGTTGAATGGGCGGAATGCCCAGGTACTTTGGCAATGAGAACAGGTCGCCAAGCTGCTGGTTCTCCGAGTTGCTAAAGGCTACTATGCCCTCAAAGGACTTTCGCATGGTCTGCATGGCCGCATTGCCGAATACCTTGGGGTCGTAAACCACCTGTGAACAGAAGACAACGTCAGCACTTCAATCAGCCTCAATCAGTCTTTGACGAGGGAAGGTCTCATACTCCCAGCTCTATGCCTTCTGGACAATCCAAGAAGACAAAGAACAAATCCCATGTTCCCTCCACCGGGAATAGGCGGCAAGAATCATTTGACAGCCTCGGCGAGTACGAGACTGCCACACGCGGCGCATCGAATTCCAGGCCCTTGGCGTGGCAAGTTCTCGCGATATCCAGTACGGATAGCCGCTGTGCCTTTTTGACCCGAGATATGTGAGACGACACGGAGCGGACCAGCGACGACAACGTGTTCGCTCCTTGGTCAGACTGAAGGTGGCGAGCGACGGGGATCTTGATGGGCAACGCATTCGCAAAGTGTCCGACTGTGTTCTCGAATCCTTCCGGCCGGCCGTCGAATGCGACTGACAATGCATGGTCGCCGTCGAGGGCATTTTCGGCTTCGCGGTGTAAAAGTAACCCGACGAGCGTGGTGGCTACTCTGAACCATGAGGTTCCGAAGCGGGAGCTCCAAGATTTTAGATCCTGAGATCGATTAGTGTCGCTTGTTCACAAATGACAGAACATGGGGGAAAAAAAAAAAAGGCAACATACCTCCTTGGAAAAGACTGCCCATGACTGAATATCGCGATACCTGTCGGTGGTGGCAGCAGTTGATATCTTCTCTTTCGGCCATGAGAAAGGAAGAGTGTCTTTTATCTGTGCGAGACACACAGCTTCGGCTTGTCTCCGAGCAGATGTGGGTAGCCATCCTTGCTGTCATATTGTTAGTTTTAACAATTCCTCGGTCACTGGGTTTCTCAGTTCCCTTGCCTCAATCGCATGTGCTGCTTGGAACCGCTCAGATACATGAGTGGCAACGGTGTCGCCTCTTTCAATCATCTCAAAGAGATTCCTCGAGATGTGACTCATGCTACCTCCATCGACGGCAATGTGGTGTGCCACGAGGTATAGTTGTAGCCCCCTTGGTCTCTCCAGAATGTACCAACGTGCGGGATACTCGTGGGGGAGGTCGAACGGCTCCCGAAGAACCTGGTGAATGGTGCGCTCATCGGTAATATCGCCCAGTATCCTGACAAATGGCAGTGATGTGGTCGCATTATGTTCTTGAATGTGTGGCTTTCCTTTGAGCAGGACAATGGTGGAGCGAAGGGGTGCGTGCTGTTTGACGAGAGCATTGATTGCTATAGTGAGATGGCATCGTTAGTTGTCACCCACATGGTGTATTTGCTGTAGACCTAACCTTCTATAACCACAGCCGCAGTGACGGGCTTGGTGGCATCTGTTTCACTGCTCGTAAAGTCCAAATCCGGGTAAAGATTGTACTGCGTGCTCTCTGGGCTTGCCAGATAGTCAATCCAAATACCCTCCTGGCTGTGCGTCAGAGGATAGACTGCCGTAGCATCTTCGGCTACCTCGCTGTTGCGTGTGTCCACTGGGCCCCGGCGGAAGGTTGTGCTGGGGCCAGAAACCAGCGTCATCGATCGCTCGGTTGGCGACATGTTGGAGGGTGCCAGTCGTGAAGCTGTTGAAACATATCATTGGTTCGACAGCTTCTGGACAGATTGTACTGTAGAGCTTTTATATATGAGTCCTAGAGACAACTTGAAACAATTATCGTGATTTCTATGGGATCATGATACCATGGCATCCATAGCCCTCGCCTCAATGACAGAAAGCATTTTCGCCATCAATTTTTCGCCCGATAATCGGAACACTTCCCGCAATCTGCCATGTGATTGACTTCTGAAACGTATGTTGTAGTGCTCTCTGGACGGATGAATTACCCAATGTATCGTGGAAAAGAGACGATTGTCGCAACATCGTAGATGAGCTATCTTACTCTCAAGGGCAAACAGTCCGTAGCGCATCGGAGCTGTCCCTTGTCATTGATCAGGATTTACTTTGCCACCACTTAGTCCCTGGCGATGCGGAAATGAAGTTGGCCCGCGACTGGAGACAGCAAGAAAGCCATCGTTCATGCTACGTAACATTGTAATGCTACGAGATTTGCGGCTGGGCCCCATCTTTCTAGGATGTCCGTAAACCATAGTTACGAACATCCCACAGGCACCTACCTTGTCTGTTGCGCCCTGAGCTGAAGACAATTTGACCATCCCACCAGTGCCGCCACTAAATAAATAAGCTGATAGATCCCTGCGCCAAGGCGTTGAAGCAATCATTCTTATAAAATAATTCAAAATGAAATAGAATAATACATGATGATGTTATACAATTCACTGTCTTGAGTCACTCTATTCTTCCTTGTTCGTTAATGACGTGACATTAAGAATGTGAGAGGGAGAAACCAGGAGTGGAGTCGAAATAGAAATAAGTATAAAAATAAGAACACCACACTTACAGCACTAATATTTCACCTAGAAGCGAAAGTGGATGGTTAAACAAATTCTTCGGTTCTATGAACCGTCTTCATACATGTCTCCGGGTACTACTTGACAGCGATCGGCAGGTTTAGTTCCTGATTTGATCTTATCTAATCAGATCAATCAGATATTTCAGCTTGGCATTAGCTATCCCCAGGGCGAGGCGACACTGAAAACGGGGCAACATGGATCCAGAGCCCCATTTCTTATCTAATCAGATCAATCAGATCTTTCTTTCA
Source organism: Pestalotiopsis sp. LF_19_12 (assembly GCA_023510015.1). Taxonomy (NCBI): domain Eukaryota; kingdom Fungi; phylum Ascomycota; class Sordariomycetes; order Amphisphaeriales; family Sporocadaceae; genus Pestalotiopsis; species Pestalotiopsis sp. LF_19_12. The sequence goes on along the minus strand of JALYBT010000087.1, from coordinate 148,993 downwards.
CCTTCACGAAACCACCTTGCCGAGCCGCCGTGGACAAACTCCGGGGACGCGGGCCTTCTACGGACGAGTTCCGGGAGGTAAGACCATCTACCGAATGTTCAACAAGCTGGCTCCAGTCTTGCAAGCAGCGCTTCTTTCTCCGCGGAACCGGGGTTTAAAGTATGAGGTACCTACGGAGTGCTCTGTACATGGCGGCTCTGCGATCACGTAAGGTTGTTAGAGAGTCGAGACCATTTGCCTCGCCTTTAGGTTAGCCAGGGGTCGCACTAGATCGGACCAGTATTGGTTACTATACGATTGTCTTTTCTGATGACACATGACTGCTGTCAATACGCCATCCGTTCATTTCGGCGATCCAAATCCCAACTGGATCAAGGATAGACATACGAGCTCCATGCCGTTTTGAGAAAGACTGAGAATTGGGACCGTTCCGAGAATCGCTGGACAGATCAGGAGCGAGCCTTGAGGACTTGACTCGATGCTCGAGTCACTCAAGCATTCCAACAATTCTCAACACCTTGCCTCGGCTCGAAAATACCACGAAAATGGACGAACAGCCACCCCCAGGCGCGAGTGCGTCAACACGTCGAAACAAGGCAGTGAAGGTAACATGTTTGGCCATCATGTGAGTCCGAGACAAGCCTCAATTTTTACTGAAGATGATGGCGACTGATGACTGATGCTGGTATCTCACAGATGTCTCACGTTCTTCATCGACATCGCCAATCTTGGCATGTGCACCATTGCTCTGCCGACCATCAAGAAAGAGTTGGACTTTGACGAGGGGAACCTTCAATGGGTGATGACGGCCTATTCTCTTACGGTACTTCTTTCGCTGCCCTGATGTCAACATCAATTCTTCGCCCCTGGGACTCTTTGCTTGAGCCATGAAAACATCGCCATCACTGACTTGGTTCAATAGTATGGCAGTTTTATCATGCTCGGCGGCCGCATCGGCGACATATTCGGGCAGGAGATCGTGTTGAAGGTGGCCATGATTGCATTCAACATTTTCACTCTCATCTGCGCACTCGTCTCGAACAAGATCGGCTTCCTTTTCGGTCGAGTTTTGCAAGGTAAGAAGACTATTCCGTGTTCGATATTTGGCAGGTTGTCGAGTTGTTGCTAACCTGCAGCTGCACAGGTGTGGCGGCAGCTCTCACGATACCTTCAGCTCAAGCCATGGTCGGGCATCTGTTCCCCACGCCCAAGTCTCATGCTCTTGCACTCAGCTGGTGGGGAGCTTCTGGATCTCTGGGTTTTGTGTAAGTGACTTTTGGGTGTGAATCTTCAACTCAGTTCGTTAGTAACCTACAGTATAGGCTCGGTCCCATCATTGGCGGGCTGTTCACTTCGTTGGTCTCATGGCGATGGGTGCGTATTTCTTCCACTTCTTGTGCAATTTGTGACCGGCTTTCTAAAATTATGTCAGATCTTCTGGTTCCCGCTCATCCTCGAAGGATTTCTCTCCGTCCTAGCTCTGGCACTATTCAGGAATACGACCTCCACCAAGCGCGAGTCCCTAAATTTCAAGAACGTGATCGAAAAACTGAACCCTCTGAGCACTTTCCTGTCCGTCGCAGGGCTGATTCTCTTGATCTATGCACTGACCGAGGGCAACCAAATCGGCTGGGGCAGCGGCGCCGTCATCGGGACGCTGGTCACTGCCGTCGTTTCCCTGATCGCGTTCGGAGTAGTGGAGGCGAAGTACACTTCGCAACCCTTCATGCCTCCACACTTGTGGAAGTCATCAGCAGTCCCCTTGGGTTGTGTATTGGCGGCCATCACCTATGCCGTTTGGCAAGGCGCCAACTATTTCCTTACTCTGCTACTACAAGGTGAGGCCGAAAATGGGACTTTCTGCTGTCGCATATAGGCTAACAGCGAATGCAGACCTGGGCCTCGACGCATTACAGACGTCAATCCGGTTCCTCCCTCTCGGAGTCACGGCTTTTCTGGTCAACATGATCATTCCTCACCTATTGGGCCCCGTTGGGCCGAATATACTGTTGCTGATCAGCTGGTTGCTTGCTATCGCGGGTGTCACTCTGTTCGCCTTTGTGGACTCGATTGATATGTACTGGCGGTTGTGTTTCCCCGGCATGATTTTGTACATAGCGGGCGTCGGTACGGTCTATTACGTGACCATGGTTGTGGTGGTGACGTCCTCGCCGGCTGCCGACCAGGGATCCGTGGCTGGCATTTTCAATGTAAGTACTCTCTCCTTTTTGTGGTTTCTGGGTTGGCCGTATTTGAAATCCGCTGCAAGAGAGAAGAGCTGACAGTTCAAATAGATGGCCTTGAACGTTGGAGGGGCCGTCTTTGGTTTGGCCGTCTTGACCGTGATTGACAATAGCGTCACTTCCAATTACGGCGGCCAAAATCTGGTCGCAGCCCGCATTCAAGGATACAAGGCATCTTTCTACGGAGCCGTTGCCTGGGCAGTCTTTGCCATATTAATCTCCATCTGGGTCGTCTTGAAAGAATATCGGAAATCGAAGGACGGCAAAGACACTTCAGACGTTAGTGAGGCTTCTTCTCCAACTCCTCCAGTCGAAGTGGCCGTCGGTAGCGAGACCAAAGATGAGAAGTCAAGTTAGGGCTTGTTAGGGCGGCGGGCAAATGAAAGATGAACAAGCAGTCGGAATCCAATGCGCGTCGACTCATCAAGACAAAGTTCCAACGAGGATCTTCTGAATCTTTCATACCAAGAATAGTCAGACTTGAAGCAAGTTAGCAACGAGCAGGTAGACAAAGTATTAAATAATAAATAATTAATCAAGGGTCTGAAAGCTCGAGAATCGAGATAAGGCATCGATCGGTAATATACTGGAATAGCACATTTTTAGCGCTATTTGCTGCTGGCTTCAGTGGATCAAACCCGGTTGTTCTAAACTTTACCTCGTAATCTTTGCACGCTCGTCAGCCGCGTGGCAGATTTTCAAGAACAGTACCGCAAGGTGATGATCTCAACGTTTCGAACGATATTACCGTCATCAAGCCCAACGAAGCTGCTTCTACGGTAGGCAATTCCGTTACTTCTCTCCCATGATCGTCATCTTCCCCGCTCGGTATCACCTACGGAGGTAGCACTCAGGATTCAGCCGACTAAAGCCGGAGGCGGAGGCGCTTTCTCTCAGAAAAAGCTGGTCCAATAACAGCCCCTCGTTAGATCGCATGGGCGAACCTTGACCTGGTTCCTGAGCCCAAGCATCCGGGCCCTCAAGCGTCGCATTAAGCCATCTGCGAAGATGTTGTAGGTGGCTTATTGGGGAGTGGTCCTGGTATCTCGGCTGCTGAGCATCGCTGACAAGATCTCCAAAACCATACTTGCGCGGTTGTCGAGAAGTATCTCGACTTGCCTCACAATCAGCCGCTCCCAGTCTGATTCAAGCCGGGTCGTGATAACTTGTTCGCGACCTCCTGAGATTCAGACCAGCAAAAGCCAGCAGGCGTGATCTACATATACTCCACGTCACCCTTTCCGTTCATGGCATTGCATGCTATTTGATATTAGTCATCGTCAGCCTGGCAGTCTCATCACTTCCATATTTCACACCAGATGCCGACTGAATTACAGCCTCATCTTGCTTTTATTATATATGAGCCCTTGCCCCGGAATCCTCTCCTCGGCGCCGAATGATTAATTCCGCACACATTTTACTTCTTACTCTATAACTTATTTTTACATCAACAACTCAAAAATATTCAACATGGATGCTTACACCATGTCTTTTGGCAGTGGCTTCGGCAAGAACACTTCCCGCATATCAAAAGACCTCAAGGCTTGCCGGTTTTTCAGCGCCATCATGGGGGATCCCGGGCAGGTGACAGAAACTAGCGACGTGCTATCCAGGCTTGGCAAGGTAAGCTAGGCTCTCCGCCATGAATTTTGAGGCCAAATCTGATGACTGAGCAGCGCCGGACCAGAGCCCTCGACCGCAAGCCCCGGATCGCCATCGTCGGTGCCGGTCTTGCTGGGCTGAGATGCGCCAGCGTCCTTCTGGAGCACGGGGACGAGTTCGAGGTGACGCTGATAGAAGGCCGCGACCGTGTGGGCGGCCGAGTGCACCAGGTGAAGCTGCCCGGCAGCGGCCACGTCGTCGACTGCGGGCCCAACTGGATCCACGGCACCGAGGACAACCCGATCCTGGACGTGGCGGCCGAGGCCAAGATCCCGCTTAGCCGGTGGGACGAGAACACGTACATCTACGACGAGGACGGCCGGCTCCTGGCCCAGAGCGACAGCGACATCTACTCGACCATGATGTGGGACATTGTCCAGGACGCCTTTGCCTACAGCAGCGAGAACTCGGCCAAGATCCCCGTCGAGGCGAGCCTCTTGGACTTCTTCTGCGAACAGGTCGTCAAGAGGATACCAGACTCGAAGCCCGACTGGGAAAAGAAGCGCAATTTCATCTTGCAGATGGCCGAGATGTGGGGAGCATTTGTCGGCGAGCCGGTTGAGAAGCAAAGCCTAAAGTTCTTCTGGATGGAGGAATGCATTGAAGGAGGTTTGTAATATTTTCCAGTTTCGCAGAGTGATGAGAAAATGAGGGAAGAATTGCTGATCTGGACCAGAGAACTTGTTTTGCGCTGGAACTTATCAGAAGATCCTACAAAAGATTGCTCAGCCGGCCCTCGATAAGGCAAAGATATTATACTCGACGGTAGTCTCGAACGTCGAAACTACTAGCGACGACGGTAGCAAGCTGACATTAACCACCGCCGGAGGAGAAAAACTTGCATTCGACGAAGTCGTGTTTACAGCCCCTCTCGGCTGGCTGAAAAAGAGTCACCACCACGCCTTCAACCCAGCACTCCCCAAGGCGCTGTCCGAGTCCATCGCCAGTATAGGATACGGCTGTCTCGAAAAGGTCTACATCAGCTTCCCCACGGCGTACTGGCTCAAGCCGGACGCGCGCGGCCGCGTCGTGACGGGGTTCTGCCAGTGGCTGTCTCCGCAGTATTCCGCCGACAGCAACCCGCACAAGTGGAACCAGGAGGTCGTCGAGCTGGGCTCCCTGCCCGAGGGCACCGGCCACCCGACGCTGCTGTTCTACACGTACGGCGACCAGTCGCGCTACATCACGGACGAGGTCGCCCGGCTGGCGCCGTCGACCGAGAAGCAGGACGCGTTCCTGCGCGACTTCTTCGAGCCGTACTACGCCCGCCTGCCGCACTACGACGCGGCGTCGCCGGACTGCCGGCCCACGGCCTTTTTCGCGACCGCCTGGCTGCGCGACGACCTGGCCGGCAACGGCAGCTACAGCAACTTCCAGGTCGGCCTCGAGCGGGGCGACGAGGACGTCGAGCGCATGAGGCAGGGCCTGCCCGAGCGGGGGCTGTGGTTCGCCGGCGAGCACACGGCCCCGTACGTGGCGCTGGGCACGGCGACTGGGGCCTATTGGTCCGGAGAGTCTGTCGGGCACAGGATAAAGGCGGCTTATGGGTTCAAGAACAAGGAAGGGTAATCATTCTCTCTTGCGGGTCCCTGTGAGCGTGTAGAATGCCGTGAACCGACTGCCTGGATACCTTTGTGAGATCATGAATCTTCAAATTGGTTGTCGGTTTCTGACGTCGGGCTCAAGACGGTATTGACTACGATAATTCTTCATAGTCTTAGTCATAGGATTCGCAGAAATAAGCACAAGAAGGAATATACACGCTACTCCTCATTACAAGGCTTGGTCGCAACTAAATGATCAAATTAGGCAAATACTCGTTAGAAGTCGCTGTTCTAAAGATTTTACAGAGCAGCACAGTAAAGGCAGTCGACGTTTCGTGTCTACGGACACCAACGCTTCAATGATCGAAATGTGAGTCATTCTCAATTGCTTGAAATGTTTAACTTTAGAAAACATATATCAACGCTATAGACAAACTATATACAATGAATAAAAGAATCGAAGGCCGAGAAAGGTGCACTGCACAATCTGTAGATACCTGCGCCACATATCTTTTCCCGGTTCAAAGACAATGATCCAGCATCAGCCAAAAAAGAGTGCTTCTCAAATTCACTCGACGCATGATCGCTTTTTCTCTTTCGGCTGATTCGGGTTCGCCGGGCACGAAGTGCCGATGCAGCACGAGATCTGGCCGCTCTGGCAAGACCCCCAAGCGTCGGCGTCGCCGTCGTTGACATAGGTCCATGCGGCGCCCTGGCACGGCGCGAAGAAGGTCGAGGCCGCGACGGCACCAAAGTCGGAGCGCAGGGGGTTCACACAGGCGTTGTCATCACTCAGGTCCTGGAATTAACAACTTAGCTTTACATTTGTCTTGAGGTTCACACGAGAATGGAGGGATGGAGGTAACGTACTCCGCAACTGCTCAGGCTGAGCAAGTCCTTGTTGCAACCCGTCACGACCGACCCGCTGCAGGAGCATGTGATGGGGACCGAGTAGCCATTGACATAGCTCACATCGACGTCGGCCACGGCCAGATTGTACTCGCTGGCGAAGACAAAGTTGAGCTCGATGAGGGTGTCGTCGGCACTGATCGGGTGGTGGGCCTCGCTGAGGGCGAGGTTGCCTATATACCCCGTCGGCACGGCAAAGGACGCGGCTGCCCCCTGGGCCAGGGTCCCGCCGGCCACGTTGCCCGAGGCGGCGGCCGGGCTGTCGACGTCGTGGACGTGCGCCGTCGACACGGCCGCCGTGTGCGAGTTGACGATGTTGACGGTCAGGAACTCGGGCGGCGACGCCATCGACCGTGCCGCCAGGGGCGAAGGCAGGGCCGTCACGGCTGACCGCTTAGCCGCGTGGACCAGAGTCACACCGGGCAGGTTGGCGGTGCTGGCGGTCCCAGTGACGACGGGGATTGTCGCAGACAATGCGCCGACCACGAGTGAGAGGATGACGGCTGTTGTTGTAGTGAAACGAGGCATTTTGTATGACGATGGTGTGTTTCTTCTTGAGTCTATGTCTTGTGATGACTGATTTTTTGTAGGGAATAGAAGAATGATATTCTCAATACAGTCAAAACTGGAGACGAATCAAAGGAGTGAATAAGAATAGTTGGTAGCACTTACACCGGGTCTTGATCATAGATCTGCGGGACCAACGACGATCATATATACTCACCAACGTAAGCAGTCCCGTCTGTCCCCTGGTGTGTGACAAGATCCTTCATGGCTGTTCGTGGTTATTCATGGCTGTCTGGGGTAAGGTGCCCAGCCCAAGCCTTGTACGGGCATCTCTGCTGTCATGCATGACTGCGTGGTCGTTCCAACTATCATGACGAAGCCATCCTATCATGGCGACAGGTGGTACTACATGCTATTCGGGGACCATTAGTTTGATAGTATAGCAATCAAGGTGAATCGGCGGTAGTTGAGCCGAAGGTCTAGGCCGACTAGGAAAAGAAATGCAAAAGAAAGCAGAAATGATCTACGGATGTGATAGAGGCCCAGAGGTCTGGGCTCTTCTGTGTGTTCCTTGAGATCAAATCCCTTGCATTTCTTTTGCTAGATCCGAGGGAAAGGTCGAGATGTGGTTCTTGGCAGGAACAGACAGACTGAGCTGGAATAGTGCAGATCCGGTTGGTTCCTGACATCACGTCAATCCAGCGATCCTCAAGGAGCGGGAAGCCTTGCAACTAAATGCACACTTACGGGCCATAGCCGCCGTGGTCTTACTCTCCCAGATCCGGGTCCAGATCCATGGGTTAAAAATAATCGATCCGAGCCGGGGTGAGTGATCCAACCCCCAAGACTGGCGGAATCCTAGTCGGGCCATGATTTCATAATTACAAGTGTCGCGAGTAAGAAGATGAGCACAATTTGGTTTTATGACTGTCGTGGCCGTCGGCAGTGGACTAATGCAGGAACCATAGACGTGGTCGGGGTTCATACGGCCGGGAGATGAAGCCGGGACCAATGAAAAGTCGCGACTTGGTGATGAGAAGAGTTCTTTCATGTCGAGGCCTTGCAAGGTACTGAAAGCGTAGAAAAGTGAAAAGTCTGCTAGAGTGCAGCTGTTTGAGAAGTGGTAGCGTACATTACTTTTTGCCTCAAAGTGCTCATCATCATTGGTGCTAGGAAGAAAAAGAAGGAAATGCACATGGCGGCGCCGCCCGCGATCCTTCTGCTATTCTTGCTGATCTGGTCGGAGAAGGGGCTGACTGTTGGGTTGGGTTGGACAAAACAAAAAATATGCAACTGATGCTGGTGGCACAGCCTGCATATTCCTCTTCTCCTGCTGCACATGCAGGGACAGACCCTTGATAGATGAAATCAAGCCACAGATGTAGTGTAAATCTATAAGCATGTCAGATGTATGGAAGTCGGTGGCTTCGTTTTCTAGGACGGACGTCTGCCACGAATCATGTTGTTCTACCCCGGCTTTGACTTCCTTGTTCAAATCTGACTCAATCCGCAAATCAACGGCTCCCCACTATGGTGTGCCTCTGTTTGTCTTTCTTTTCTTGCCCCTCCAAATGTGACAGTGTCATCTATAGAACTGCTGTGACTAGGACACATGCTTAATTCTTATTTTTTATTCTTTGCCCCTCATTCGAGTTTTGTATATGTCGCGACCAATGATTTGCTTTGCTGGGCCATGGATACAGTCGCACCACGTGGTGAGAGATCTACCACCTCAGTGCGGAGGATCACCTACTGACTCTCTGTCAGCGGATCGAGCCTCATGTTCCGAGGATGAGACCTTGCTCACCCATGGTCCATGACGTGAATGATAAAGACACCTCTGATACTACCACAATCTTCTATTCTTCTCTTCTTCCCTTAATTTCCTTGAAATACTTAGTGACCATGTCATGAATGTCAAAGTTGTTAGATTCAGCTGACAACAGCAGAACACATTGAATGGTACAAGTCGGAAGCCCCAAGCAGGACGACTATTTAGCAGACACTCTGGCCTGCACGACGCCCAATAGGGGAAACATGTCTGCACCAAGAAACTGAAAAGCTCAAGCTTGGAGCAGAGTAATATATCAAATGGCTGCCATCAACTCAAGAAGACAGGACTGAAATGACTAATGCCAGGCCTTGTTTTACACAACGTTAGGGTAGGTAGTAGCATTTATGATCGCCGAATGCCAAGCCTCACCATAAAAGACAAGCTCAAGGCCCCTTCAGGTACATCAAAGGTTGCGCCCAAATCTATACAAGATCAAGTCATCCAGGTTATTATGAAGAACATGTGCAATACAATCGTCTGGATGTTGATTTATCGTCCGACTGTCGACTTCCCGTAGCCTCTCGAATATGAATAAGTCTTTTTTAAGTCTGATTAGTTTTTGGTCCGTCTCTTTTGTCATGTTGTATCTGCATCAAGCAATGGCAGATTGATCAGGAGCACTGAGGATCTCACCCGCAGTGTTGACGATAAGAAGGGAAAAACAAGGCTTCCAACCCGCCCAACTTGACAGCACGGAGACGATACTGACACCCGAGTAATGACGATGGCGGCACTAGCACACGTCCAAGGTGGTAATGAAGAATCAAAATACGTCCTGATTCGGAGGCCCGCTGAGAAGGGCATTGACGACGCCTATCAGAGACCCAATCTCAGCGCAGGCAGTGGGGCCTACCGCCTGTCACGTCGACCCCTCCCCTATCGATAATGGTGCATTAGCGCGTCAAATGACATGTATCGGGTGGCTTCAGGCAGGGAAAGGCAGAGGCGGGAACATTGAAGGCGGAGATCGGTGGATCGGTGCCTCTGCTCAGTGCTCTCACTTGCTGCAGCGTTCGCCCGTTTACATCAACCATACCTACCTTACCTACCTTGACATACCATAGACCAGCGCCCAATAACCGAAACCAAAGTCCGGACCACTCACTGACTCGTCATTGTCGTTGTTTGTTGTCGGGCCATCTTTTGCGAGGAGGTCATCCTGTTCTGCATCAAAGCTTTCGTCATCTTGTCCCTCTACTGACTGAGAGCTCGCGATTCTTATCACCTTCGCTCCAGATGGCACCTCGACGATGAGCCGCCACCCCGCAGCATCCCACCGGGGTTATCGATACCGTCGTGATAGTAGCAGCGTTCCAGCTCGACATTGCCTTCATCACGCGCCCTTCTGCGCTGGGACTGCGTCCCTTGCATCGTAAACTTCAAACGATCTTGAAATCATCGGGAGCTGCCTCTGCTCCCCTTCCGAGCCACCATGGCGTCCTTCTTCCGCTCCTTCGGGAGCTCCAACATGTCGAAGCGGCTGCTGCGATACGCCCTGTCCAGGCTCGAGTTCCTCGATACCGATGCCCTAGACGTCGACAAGCTGGATTTGGAATGGGGAAGGAACAACGTCCTCACTTTTCAAGATGTGGGCATCAAGTTGGAGGCATGTGCATCGCCGTTTGTTTGATTTATTGAGTATTGGACGTGATGCAGAGACCCAGTGACTAACATGCATATCCGCACAGAAACTAGAACACCTGCTCCAGCTTCCTGCCTCGTTCAAGCTACAAAAAGCCAAGGTGCTTAAGCTTCGCGTAACGATCCCGTCCGCCATATACTCCAGCCCTATCGTCGTCGAAGTTGATGGTGTACAAGTGAAGTTGAGAGCTGGCGCCGAGGAATCACCACGAGACGAGCAAACGCGCGGTCGGGCCAGAACGTCCAAGTCTAAGCAGGGAGAGGATGAACTCGTGCCGCACGCCATCGATCTTGCACAATCTTTTCTCGACACGCAACCCTTGAAGGAAAAGGCCGAATTACAAGCAGCTCTTGATGCTGAAAGTCACGATCTCGCTGCGTCAATGAGCAGCACTGGCACCAGCGAAGACGAAAGCGATGAGGATGTTCCCATAGGCACAGGGCAGCCTCTGTCTCTTCCTGTGTTCCTGGCCGACTTCCTCCAGGGCATCGTTGATCGAACACAAGTTTCCATCCGAGGAGTCACATTCGAGCTAGATGTAGAGGTCCCCGTCGAGGTTCACTCAACGACGCCAGAATTGGTCACATTCCAACTCGCCATCGACGACCTCAACGTGGAGGGGGTCACGACTCAACTCCAACCGCTTGATAACGAAGATGCAGCCGCAGAGTACAGAGACGGCAAGCGCCGTATCTCACTGAATAAGATACGGGCCTCCCTCATCTCCGAAGCCAACGTCTTTTCCACACTGGCACGGACTCCTTCCATGCCGTCGTCGGTAGCTACAGGCTCACCAGTCATGACTGCTCGGCAGCCTCCGTCACAAAACGATGACCCTATGTCTCACAGCATCTATGAACCTATGAACGAGTCGACCGACCTATCACAAAGCCAGTACTTTCCGATGATGGACAGCGAAGATGCATTTAACATCCCATACGAGTTCAACAGCTCACAAGATGAGGATCCGGTAGATGAGGATTTGAGGTCTGCACCGTCGACGCCGAGAGCTCTTGCGCCACAGAACAGCCCGCCACTCGAGTCACCACAACACCCAGCTCAGTCGGCTGTGATGCCACCGCCAGATCGCTGGTCGGCCTTTGAAAGAGATGCCCGTTCCGAGTCAGCACTGCAGCAGCGAAGGGACTGGAACCCGAAATTTGATTGGCCGATGGCAAGCCTGGAAAACCAAGCAGCAAGCCGTGGATCGGTATCGCCTCTGAGTGATGACCTAGCTCAGTCTCATCTTTTCAGCCACGAGGAAGCAGAGAGTATGTACATGAGTGCATTTTCTAATACCGGCGGTTCACAGCCTAGCTCAGCTATGCCCGGCGCCTGGGATGATTATGAGCCACCTAGTCTTGAGAACTCCCCGCAGCAGAAGAAGGTAGAAGATATGCATCCTTCAGATCCTCATGTTGCGTCGGAGCCGGATACAGGAAGAAGAACATCGCCATCTCCTGTCGACAAAATTCCTTCGCCTGATCGGACAAGCCCACTGTTCTCTGGCCTCGGCGAGCAAGAGGATGAGGTTCAAAATCGGCGTGGATACTTTGGTACCACAGATATGCCTCCGGACTCAGCGGCAGAAGGTGTCGCCACACCTCGTGGACCCACAAGATTCGTGAAAGAGATTGTCTCCTTGGCCGGCATATCGATCTATGTCCCGTCGACTCATAATCACTCACCAATCCCTGCATCTCCCACTGATGCTGCCTCGTCCAGTCATTATGGTTTAGATCGATCGGTCGCTCCAAATGTTCCAGGCGCCTTTTCAGTATATGGGTCAACCTCGACAACAGCACCTCACCGCGGTCCCGCTCTGGCTGCGTCGCGTGTATCACATGGCCAGCCTCAAGGTAGTGATATACCCAAAGATGACTCCATCGAGATTGTACTGGCACCAGTGGATGTCCGCTTCGATGCATCCATCAGTTTCCTCTTGGTCATGGTCACCTCGAGGATTCTCACTCTGCTCAAAGAGCACGGGAATGAAAAGACTCCAAAATCAACTCCGTCGAGCCAGGCACCTACAAGTCAGGCCTCTTCTCATCAGCCTGACATCAAGATACTTGCAAAACACATTTCGATACAATTCCTTGAATCGCTAGTTGGTGTTGCAGACACGTCAGAACGGGTGCTGAATCCCAACTCTGCCGCTTTTGGCACCGATGCGCTACTAATGTCCAGTCTTGAAAATTTGAAGGTACACGTCACGAGGACTGACAAAGCTACGAAGACATCCGTAGACCTTGAGAAGTTCAGATTCGGCTATGGAAATGACGACATCCTTTCATTCGACCAGCGTTTGCAGATGCGCGCCTCAGTTAGAGATGCCTTCCCGTCCGCTGGGGCCGATGTATCTCTCAAAATCACACAGACTTCAGAGGCAACACGCTGCGAGGTCCAGACCCTGCCTTTGCACGTGAAGCTCGATTGTCAAAGACTGGATGAAACCTTCAGCTGGTTTGGTGGCCTGAGCAGCTTTCTCAATATGGGTTCTTCCATGACTTCGAACGCCTCTCCCGTGCCCAAGAGTCCAACAAGAACTGTAAAGAAGGCTCGCGGTGTGCGCTTCGATGCTCCGATCAAAACCGACGATAAGTCCGCAGCACAGGACAACAAGGTCAACGTCCGTATAGGCGGCTTCCATCTCGATCTCATTGGCAAGGAATGTAGTGTCGCTCTGGACACGAGTGCGGTCAAGTTGGTGACTCGGGACGAAGGCCTTGGCATTGGCATCACCAAAATACAGCTCGCAGGACCCTACCTCAGGAGATCCATGGGTGATCCGCCAATCAAGGCTACGATCATGAACACTCGCATTGAGTACTTGTTCTCGCCCACGGATAACGACCTGGAGCGACTGCTAGAACTCATCATTCCATCAAAGAACAAGTTCGACGAAGCCGACGATGAGATCATGGTGGACACACTGCTCAGACAGAGGCGAAAAGGCGCCGTGGTGCGGCTGAATCTGGACAACGTTGAAATCGGTGTCAAGAATATCCCACAGCTCCAGTGCCTCTCAGGTCTTGGTGAAGAGGTTGCCCGCCTTGGGACCGTAGCTAAGTATCTTCCCGAGGACGACAAACCTGGTCTGCTCACGCTAGCCATGATTCGCAACTGCGACGTGTCAGTGGCCATTGACAAACGTTTTGGGCGCATTCAAACCTCGCTCAAGGATGTCGAGGCAGGTCACATCACCTTCCCCTCGCTTGTGGCTGTGGCATTCGGTGCGGCATCTGTTCATCGAAATGATACCGAGGAACTGCTTGGCTCCGCTGTCGGTATCAAGAACAGTGGCCCCGTGTTCACCATGCGAATGATTCCAGACGCCATGGAACCGGTCATAAAACTTCGCATGAGGAACATGAATGTCGAGTATCGAGTACCGACCATCATAGACGTGTTAGACCTCGCCGAAGATGCAACACCACAAGATTTTGAGGCTCAGCTCGCAGCGTCTGTCGCTAATCTGGGCGAGCAGGCTCATACAGCAATCACTGGAAGATCGCATGCAACAGATTATGACAAAGGCAAGGCAAATGTGGGCAAGCCTACCAAGCTCGATATTGTATTCCGGGACTGCCTAATAGGTCTGAACCCCCTGAACCTGCGTTCCAAGTTGGTGTTTGCTTTGACAGATGCCCAGCTCAAGGTATCTCTATCCAACAGTGAAAAGGCAGAAGCTGGGTTCAATCTCAACAAGGGCTCAGTCCTCTTGACGGATAACGTCGAGGCATTAGGCTCCTTGGCACATTCGTCTCGGCGTCGCCCGTCCACATCCAGCTCGGAACAGATTGTCGACTTGTGTTCAAAGGGATTCGTGGATATCTGCTTCATATCAGCCGCCAAAGTCAACGTTCTTGTCGGGGTAAATGACGATGGGTCAAAGTTTGTGGATGTCGAAGTCCGAGACGACCTCCTCGTCATGGAGACTTGTGCAGACTCTACCCAAACATTGATCGCGACCGCCAACGCTCTGCAGCCACCGATGCCCGAGAGCAAAGCTCCAAAGTATCAGACAAACATTATGCCAATTGAGGACCTACTCAGCTCAATATCGGCAGATGCTTTTGGCACTGCAGAGGGCACCTATGACTTTGACGACGACTTTGCGCTAGCTCAAGAGCTCGGTGGTGAGGATCTAGAAGGCGTCGATCTTGGTGATGAAAGTCATTTCAGCTCTTTGGATGTCCATTCTCAATTCTACGACGAGAATCGAGAGGGCCAAGCAGATGACTTGGCTGATTCCGTGCTGTCGGGGAATACTTCATCTCAGGATACAAGTGACGGCGTACTTCTGACATTCAACACTGACGCGGACGACTCGGATCTGGTTGTTCATGATGACTACTTTGGTACTCAATCCGTCATACACGGATACGCGCCCAAGTGGAACTCGACGGCAAATCGATATGAGCAACCCAAAGATACCAGGTCCGCGAGGTACCCTATGACAGTGCGAGTGAGAGATGTGCATTTCATTTGGAACTTGTTTGATGGATACGACTGGACGCATACTCGAGAGGTGATTACAAAAGCCGTGGAGGATGTCGAGGCCAAAGCATTCGAGCGGGAGCGACGCGGGCGGTCAGATCGTGTTCATGTCACGGCGGACATGGAGGCAATGATCGAAGAAGAGGAGACTGTCATTGGGGACTTTCTGTTCAACTCCATCTACATTGGTGTTCCAGCCAACCGCGATCCCCGGGAGCTCACGCGAAACATCAACGAAGCACTCAACGACAATGCGACCGAGACGGAATCGGTAGCCACTACGGCGATGACTGCTACGCCTAGTCGGATGGGCAGCAAGCGTACAACAAAGAAGAGGCTGAAGCTTGAACGCAGCAAGCGGCACAAGGTCACGTTTGAGCTGAAGGGTATCAATGTGGACATGGCCAATTTCCCTGAAAACTCTGGAGAAACGCAAAGCTCGATCGATGTCAAGGTCAGGGACTTGGATGTCTTCGACCATGTGCCAACATCAACGTGGAAGAAGTTTGCAACCTACGACCAGGATGCAGGGGAGCGAGAGATGAACACAAGCATGGCGCACATTGAGCTCCTCAAGGTTAAACCACTTCAGAAGCTGGCAGCTACCGAGCTTGTGATGAAGGTCACACTTCTCCCGCTCAGGCTGCATGTCGACCAAGACGCTTTGGACTTTATCACGCGCTTCTTCGAGTTTAAAGATCCGGACGCGCCCGCTCATGCCTCTGAAGCCGATCAGCCTTTTGTTCAGCGTGCCGAAATCATGTCCATACCGGTCAAGCTTGACTTCAAGCCTAAGCGCGTCGACTACGCTGGTCTGAGGTCTGGACATACGACGGAATTCATGAATTTCCTAATACTGGACGAGGCGCGAATGACTCTACGCCATACAATCATCTACGGTGTTTCCGGCTTCGAGAGGCTGGGAAAGACGTTGAACGACATTTGGATGCCTGAGGTCAAACGAAACCAGCTGCCTGGCATCCTGGCTGGTCTCGCTCCGGTCCGTTCTATCGTGAACGTCGGCAGCGGATTCAAGGACCTCATCGAGATCCCCATCAAAGAGTACAAGAAAGATGGCAAGCTCGTGCGCAGCATCGGCAAAGGAGCTGCTGCATTTGCCAAGACCACGGGTACGGAGATTGTCAAGCTGGGAGCCAAGATGGCCGTCGGCACTCAATATGTACTCCAGGGTGCAGAAGGGATACTCGTCAAGCCAGACCAGCAGGAGATCGACAGGGAAGACGAAGAGGTGGACAATGAGAATACGAGACAAATCAGCTTGTATGCGGACCAGCCTACAGGCGTGGTGCAGGGCCTGAGGGGGGCTTACTCGAGCCTCACGCGCGATCTCAACGTGGCCCGGGATGCCATTATTGCAATCCCGGGCGCAGTCCAGCAGAGCGGGAGCGCACAAGATGCTGCAAAGGCTGTCTTGAGACAAGCGCCGACCATTATTTTCAGACCATTGATCGGTTCGAGCCGAGCCATCGGGCAGACCCTGATGGGTGCGACAAATTCACTTGATCCGCACAACAGAAGGAGAATTGACGAGGTCAGCACAGCCCATGGACATTCGTCTTATTCAAAACTCACCGATGCTGACCGCGATGACAGAAATACAAGCGAAACTGAATTTCAATCTGACTTTTTGGGCTCACTATTCATCACGATCATTACAGCAAGGCGTTTCGGGATCAGGATCAGCAAGGACTGGAGTTTTTTCCTTCTTTATTTTTTTGTCAAGGCGCATGGACGAATCAACGAAATGACGTACTGAATCATCACCCAAATTGCATTGATAGACGGAAGCTCAAGGTCTCTTGGGCTTTCTTTCCACATGATCTAGATACCACACGGGCATCATATTGTCAGACTTGGAAGCAAAGCCATCTGAAAGATGCGATGGGACTGACGAGGGCAGAGTGGTGTATTGAACTGCTGCCACGAGATGTCATACTCCCATAGATTTCTGTTATTTTGTTTTGGTGTAAGAATAAGATACAAGATTGCTCCAAATGTTGCCGTTGAATTGTATATGGTGTGATGTGGCTTTGTCTATAGAGTATAATGCGTGGCTACTTACCAGAAGCCAATGAATAGGTGGGATTGCAGGGTTAGAAGACCGGTGGATACGGGCTCGAGTTGTTGCCTGTTTCGCAGTCACGAGATGGCATAGGTGGGAAGTTTGAGGTTATTCTCGGCGAACGAATCCCGCTAGGTTGAACGAGTATAGCTGGCAGCATGGTGCGCGCGTCAACCGTCTCAAGAGGAGTAATGTAGGGAGCGAGTAAAGCGCTCTGAGCGGAGCTCCTCCCCGCAACCGGCACCTGTGTATCAAGTACTTAGTTTGGAAACATTCAGTGAAGAGAAACCCGGCCCCTCGAACACCCCCGTTGTTATACACTCGAAAGCAGACAAGTCATTTTCTGGGATACCATCATGGCAATGGCAAAAGTCGACAATGAGATCAAGGGCCGCCTGGCGCTGATTACCGGCGCATCGGGAGGGTGAGTCTCTGTTTATAAGAATGGCAGGAAAAGAGAGGCTAGCTAACACGCCCACTTCGATAGCATCGGGGCCGCCTGTGCCCGCTCCCTGTGGGCCGAGGGCGCCTCTCTGGCGCTGACGTGCAACAGGAACAGACAGCCGGTGGACGACCTGGTCAAGGAGCTGCTGTCGTCGTCGGGGCCCGAGGAGAAGAGGAAGATCTCGGTGCACACGGTGGACACGGGCTCGGTGGCGGACATACAGCGGCTGTTCGCCGAGCTCAGGGAGCAGCACGCCCCCGCCAGCGGGCACGAGGGCCCCGACATCCTCGTGTCCAACGCCGGCTACGGCAAGCGCATTCCGGACATCCTGGACATTGACGTCGACGAGTTTGATTACACGCTCAACGTCAACCTGCGCGCCAGCTTCGTCCTGGCCAAGCTCAGCGTGCCGTGGATGCAGAAGAAGGGGTGGGGCCGGCTCGTGTTTGTGAGCTCGATCGCTGCCATCGGGGGTGGAATCAACGGGTGTCATTGTGAGTTTTCTATACTGCTTCCCATCCTCGGGGACGACTACTGATATTGGAACGATTCAAGACGCCGCGTCCAAGGCGGGCCTCACGGGCATGATGAAGAACCTGGCGGCCAAGCAGGCGCAGCACGGCATCACGGTCAACGACGTGGCGCCGGCCATGATCGGCGACACGGGCATGATCCCCGACGCCAAGATGCTCGAGGGCACGGCGGGCGACGTGCGCAACATCCCCGTCGGCCGCCTCGGCACGCCCGACGAGTGCGCCAACGTCGTCGTCATGCTCTGCCGCACCGGGTACCTGACGGGGCAGTCTATACTGCTAAGCGGTGGGTTGAAGTAGGGGTCAGGACGGAACAGGGCAGAGAAGAGTATAGAACCAAGAATAAGTATAATATGAAAAATATATCTTGTATCAAGTCACTCGTACACCAACTGAAAGGCTAGCCAACGGCCACACCGAAGTTTCGTCTATGAATAGTTGTCCGGAGTTTGACATGTCTGGCGTGGATTGGAAAGATAGATCGGATACTCACCCAGCTTGTGGATATCTCAATATTGCTCTTCTATAACACGCTGCACCACCCAGCAAACGAACTGTGCGCCTAAAAGAAGGAAAAAAGGCTATATTCGTACGGCTGTAATCTCTCTGACAGAACAGACCAGATAAAGAACGATCTAGATGATCTTGATCACTGAAATGGTTCATCTGTTCCAGTACCTGTGCGTCCTCTAACCAGCGAGTATACATGATACACGTGAGCCGGGATTGGCTCATGACTTTCCAACGAAATCGACGCAGGGCCCTGTGCTGAACCAACAGGGATGGATCCATGCCCTGGAAGAGACCCCTGGAAATCGGGCGGCTGGTGGTGGGGTTTATCGCCAGTGAGTGACAAGATGGAGGGGCATTTTTATTTTCACTTATCAGCTCTCTGGGCGCTCGCAACGCAACACCCTGGAGGGGTAAATAGACCGAAACAAGCTGCAAGAGTCAAGACGAGCAGTCTACGCGTCTTTGACAGAAGACAACCAGACGAAACCCGTCGTGGAATCTATTTTGGAGCAACACTCGGGCCTTATCTCGTTCGCGATCTCTTGGCTTTTTCTCTGATTAATTGTATCTTCAGGCCCACTCTTGGTTTCGGTCGCAACCTTGGAAGCAGGTTTGTTTAGTTATATAGCGCATTCGACTGACATCGTCGGAACCGGCCCCTCTACGGAGTATGTATATGCGCTTGCGGCACTGATGATTTATCATTAGCAATCCCATTGATCATTACCATTCCTTCTGTACATACTTTATACTTTGCAGCCACGCTCATCTTTCCGACATAATCACGACGGATTGACTTGATTCTCTCTTTCATACACACAGATTCCCATTCAGCACGAAAGACATCTGCCATGGCGGACGGTAAGAAAGCAGTAGAGTCGGACAAGGGTAAGTTTGCGAAAACGAGATCGGCGGTCTTGGTTGCGCGCATCACTCACTGACACTTTTCGTCTCTATTAGTCTGGACGACCTTGATCACCAACAATGCCTACCTCTCGGGCCTGATCACGCTCGACTTCTCCCTGAAGCAGCAAAAGTCGAAATACCCGCTCGTGGCCCTCTACACCGACACGTTCCCCGAGTCGGGGCTGGCGGCGCTCAAGGCGCGCGGCATCCCGGCACAGCGCATCGAGTACCTGCTGCCGACGCAGGGCAAGGACTACAGCAACGACCCGCGCTTCTACGACTGCTGGAGCAAGCTGACGCCCTTCTCCCTGGCCCAGTACAAGCGCGTCGTCCAGCTCGACTCGGACATGCTGGTGCTGCGCAACATGGACGAGCTCATGGACCTCGAGCTCGACGACCCGGCCGACGTCGAGCAGGGCAAGGGCAGCCGCGTCTTCGCCGCCGGCCACGCCTGCGTCTGCAACCCCCTCAAGAAGCCGCACTACCCCCAGGACTGGGTCCCCGCCAACTGCGCCTTCACCCACCAGCACCCGGACCCCGAGAAGGCCCAGACCGAGGGCATCGACCCGGCCGTCGGGCCCTTGGGCTTCATGAACGGCGGCCTCCAGGTCGTCAACCCGGGGCGCGGCGTCTACCGCCAGATCGTCGAGTACATGGAGGCCCACGCCCTCAACATGGACTTTGCCGACCAGAGCGTGCTGTCGGACCTGTACCGCGGCCGCTGGGTGCCCCTGCCGTATATTTACAACGCGCTCAAGACCATGCGCTGGGAGGGCGTGCACGACCCCATCTGGCGCGACGACAGCGTCAAGAACGTCCACTACATCCTCGCCCCCAAGCCCTGGGACGAGGTGGACGAGCAGGGCAACTTTGTCGGCAAGGACGAGTCGCACGCCTGGTGGGTCCGCGTCAACAACGAGCGGCTCAAGTGGGAGGGGGAGAATGGCGTTTCCAAGGACGGGTTCTAGTCGTCCGGCAGTGACGAAGCAACATCATCTTCCGGGAGGAAGGGGACAAGCCTGACCAGCATGTCGACTCTCTTGTTGACATCTGCTGTGGACATTCTAAAAGAAATAGAGGTGCGCATCTCAACGATGATATGGATTTTTCGGCATGGGTAGAGATACAGCAAGCATCAACCGGGATCTAGCGAGTTGATTTCATTATGGGCGGCGAGGCGCGGGTACGAACGGGCATCTGATTTACTACGATGCGGAAATAGAATTCGAATTTTCCACAAATCCGGGCATCTTGCATGTCTTTGACTGAACTTGAGAGACCTGAGTTGTGCATATTGTTTTAGTTTGGCACTTTGGTTTTAGAATGAGGATACTACAATCGCGATTCACGAAAGGCTGTAGCGATGCTGCCTGATGGCATTACTCTTGTGGACAAGCCTGCCACGTCACTACAACGCTCAAGAGGCTCATCAATGGAAGGGTAGGTAAAAGGAAGGCGCTTGAAACGCTGCCCGGGAAGAGCCACTGAGTCGTCATGTTCAACGAGAAGCACCTTCCTCTGGCTCAACATGGACGAGGGGTGGTTTTGGTTACCCTTCCGTCGCTTGGAGGAGTACGGGTCAAATCAAGTCAGTACAACTTTTTATGGCAACGTACATTACGAACTCGAGCAACGATTCAGACAACATGGATCCAAACAATCTGAATTCAAACAACGGAGGTTCAAATAACATGAATTCACGTAATACCGACCCATACAGCGGGAATATCAACATGGATTCAAACAACATGAATTCGAACAACATGAACTCGAACAACACGGACTTCAATAACCAGAGCTTCAAAAACCAGAGCTTCAATAACATGGACCTCAGCAACACGAATCTGTACAATGCGAACCCAAACAACATGAATCCATACAACACGAGTACAAACGTTTCGCACAACACGCGCTACGACTTGATACCTTCAAACGGCCCCGGTGCTCCAAATTCCTTTCACTACTCATCAGGCTTTGGCCAAGATAGTAATACCCCAATGGCCTACACGGATTTTGCCAATCTGGCCGCGCCGAATATGGGACCAACCACAATAGACCCAGCAACAGAGTACCCGATGATTGCGGCTCGGATAGCCTGGTCAAACACAGGCCCAAATCTTTATACCAACGAGGCCATGTTACAGGGCTTCTCAGATCTCATTCCTCCCGACCACAAGCACTGGCAACGACTCTCCGACCAGCTCAAATGGCTCGAATTCCTCGGCGTGAAACGCATTTGGACTCCTCCTGCCACCAAGGCCTCATCACTCTTGACCGACGGCTACGATGCCTACGACCTGTATGATCTAGGAGAATTCTATCAAAAGGGCAAGACAGCCACAAAATGGGGCACCAAGCAAGAGTTGCAAGAATTAGCAAGGGCTGCATCTGGCCATGGCATCAGACTCATATTCGACGCTGTGTTGCATCACAAAGCTGGAGCAGATGCCTACGAGAAGTTCACAGCCTACCAAATGGAGCCCAGGGGTAATGTCACCCCTGGTTGATGGGGAAGACTTGATCATCTTAAGCTGACTGCTATCTTTATCTACAGTACGCTCTCACTATGTCAGCCACGAATTTGTAGAGATCACTATTGGAACCAAATTCGAATTCCCAGGTCGTCAAGTTATGCCTAACTCCATGACGTGGAACATATCTCACTTCTGGGGTATGTATGTCTGCCCGGAGAATACCCACCAAGAACCAGTCAATGAGGAGGTGTAGCGAATTATTTCAGCGACCGGTTCTAGAGGCGTCGTTGGCGAGGAAACCTTTGGTAATGGCTTTATGTGAGCTTATTCCCTCATTCATTCTTCGTGATGTGCAATCTCCAGCAATATCATGCTAAAAGGATGCGCAATATCCACAGAAAGCACTCAATTGTAGACTTGGGCAATCCCGAAGTCGTACAAGAGCTATGTAATTGGGCAACATGGCTCGGCTCGCAGCTCGACTTGGGCGGTTTACGTATTGGCAGTTTGCAGCATTGTTCCCGCCCATTCCTACTAAGATTCATCACCCATATTGGCCAGCGATATGGTTCTAGGTGGATGGTCATGGGTGAACGACGGGTGATCAACGAAAGTCCGAAACAAACTGCGGCATACATCGATTCTATGGGTGGCAATATATGCCTATTCGATACTCAACTATTTGTCCTATTAGAAAGGTTCTCGAGATATACTGCCAGCAACGCAAGGAATATACTCACCAATCGAACTCTGTACAAACATCGGCCTCAAAATGCCATTGCGAGTACTCCCAGATCACCGATTCATGCTCAAACCAACGTTGACACTAATGCTTCTCTAGACATTTGTCTCAACCCATGAGACGCAGAAAACGGTGGGTTCTTGTCACACATCCGCCGGCGAACAATAGCCCTCAACTAACAATCTCTTCAGGTAAGTCTTTGCGAAGTTTACCTCAGATGCGATGACGAGACTGACCCTCAAAGGACCCAATTCAACTCTCCTTTGTCCCGATTGCCTATGCGATTATTTTGCTCCGGGAAAACTCCTTTCACCCATGCGTCTACTGGGGCCATCTGTACAAGCCAACTGAATTCGATGAGACGCAACCACGGTCATGTAAGGAGTTGGTTATCGTAGCACGCCTCATGCTGGCGCGGAAGTTATGGGCGTACGGAAAGGAGGAAATCGCCCAAGTGAAGTACACGCCTAAATACCACTGGTTTGGCTTCACTCGCCTTGGTTTTGACCCAACCACGAACGCCTACACCTCTGGATTGGCCGTCGTCGCCAATATTCAAAATTTCCGTCAGGATTCTCGCGGTCCAATACTTGGCAATTTCGTACGCGTGAACGTTGGCAAACAGAATGCTGGGCAGCTTTGGGCAGATGTGACGCGCCAAACACCTGGCTCAGTAAGAATCGATGATGATGGCTGGGGAGCATTTGTCGCAAAGCCTCGAAGCGTGGCCGTCTATGTCAATCGGGCAGATCCTTTGTGGGAAGAGGTCGCAGGGTTTAGATTGTGAGTGCAAAATTCGTCAGACTTGCCTTCCCTCATATTTAAAGCCACAAGTGAGCTGACCTTCACAAGAGGACAATCGCGTGAACACGTCGAACCGATGTCCCAGTAGCAATAAGTCTCAACTTCGTGGTGCTACAGGCCAGAAGTAGATAAACATGATTTGGGGCTCAGCAAAGGGGGAGAAGATGGCGAGCAAGGAAAACTTTCGCTAGAGTATACAAATCGAGGGTTATGGAGAGGTTATCAGTAGGAACCAGGAAATCATAGAACGCAGACCACATCCCTCGGTAAGGAGAGGCGAATGGGTCGGAATATACCACGATTAGCCATTGGTTAAGCTCATTCAATACATGAATTATGACTCTCAACTATAAAACTACCGAGGAACATTTCTCTGATATATGGAATTGAGTTCCTTTGACTTTTCTGGTAAAAGTTACAGCATGAAAATCGAAACTGGGCTGTTACGATACCCATCGGCAACTAAACCAACCGGCCAATGACCACCAACTCCCAGTTCAAAGGCCGATTCCGGCGCTAATCCATCCACCCCAGCACGATTCCAGCGACTAATGAATCAGCAATTTGCTATACTCGAGAGACGTCATCATCGTCCAACTGACATTTCGTCCTTTTGATCGTGGACTTTTTTTTCTTTCCACCCTCAAATGTAGCTCGCACCAGCCATGGCCGCCGACCTCAAGCAGAAGCCGGCCGAAGCCAGCCAGGGCAGTCAAAACTACAAGGGTTTCGTAGCTGGTGTCTTTTCTGGCGTCGCCAAGCTGTCTGGTAAGTCTGACGCTTTTCTCTCTCCTCCCGCTTCTGTATGTAGGGACATTTCTCGCTGACGCACTTCAAAAAATAACAGTCGGCCACCCTTTCGACACGATCAAGGTCCGCCTGCAGACGACCGACGCCTCGCGCTTCGCCGGACCGCTCCAGTGCGTCGCCCAGACGCTCCGCCATGAGGGCGTGCGCGGCCTCTACAAGGGCGCCAGCCCTCCCCTCGTGGGCTGGATGTTCATGGACTCGATCATGCTGGGCTCCCTGACCGTCTACCGCCGGCTGGTGGCCGAGAACTTTTTCGCGGGCCGCGCCCCGGCTCTGCCGCACGCCGACCGGACCGCGGCCGACGGGGCCCAGCCCATTGTGGCCGCGAGCGACGTGGTCGCGCACATGCCCTCGTACGGCCACGGCATCGCGGGCGTCATGGCCGGCGCCACGGTGTCGTTCGTCGCCGCGCCCGTCGAGCACGTCAAGGCGCGCCTGCAGATCCAGTACAGCGCGGCCAAGGGCGAGCGGCTGTACTCGGGGCCGATCGACTGCCTGCGCAAGATCCGCGGCGCCCACGGCCTGCGCGGCGTGTACAAGGGCCTGTTCGCGACCTTGGTCTTTCGGTCCTTCTTCTTCTTCTGGTGGGGCAGCTACGACGTCTTCTCGCGGCTGCTGCGCGACCGGACCAGCCTGAGCGCGCCCGCCATCAACTTCTGGGCCGGCGGGCTGAGCGCCCAGGTCTTCTGGGTCACGAGCTACCCGAGCGACGTCGTCAAGCAGCGCATCATGACGGACCCGATGGGCGGCGGATTGAAGGATGGCGTACCAAAGTTTAGGACGTGGGCCGAGGCCGCGCGCGCGGTTGGGCGCGAGGCCGGGTTCAGGGGGTACTGGCGCGGGTTCCTGCCGTGTTTCCTGAGGGCGTTCCCGGCGAATGCGGCTGCGCTCGTGGCGTTTGAGGGCGTCATGAGGCATTTGCCTTGAGGGACTTGACCTGGGCTGGTGATGGGGATGGGTGTATCATGATGTGTATATGTATAATATGTACTCCGCTTCATATGTAGATTTAGATGTGCGGATAGACTCGCGACAGACAGGATAGACTTTAGAAGGGACATGGATTGGGGCGTCATTGGATGAATACCACTCTTACTTTGCCACACTGCTACGCCGAGGAATATTGCCTAGGACCTGTCGTTGTGTACTTTTGCTTATTGGAAGACCTACGTGGTGCTGGAGGGACAACATACATGTCTGCACTGTTGTCTCGCATGGCTGGACTGGATGAATTGAAGACGATGAGTAAAGGTCTGCCTTGCAGCGCCTTCAATGTCTGAGCAGGCAAGACTCTCAACGATGTTGGGCAGAATAATTGAAGAGACCAGTATCACAAGGGAACAACACACAAACGAGGCATCGATGTAGCAAGAACGAGTTTGTTGGATTCTTTGCCCAATCCTCGGACAACCTGGCGCTCTATTGAAGCGCCAAACTTTTTATTTCCCTTGACCTATGGCATGCAAAATCCCGAGCACCCTTCCAAATGCAGATTCCTTTCCAGTTATCATGTACATTCGTTCATGTTCGTTTACTCGTCGTCCTCGTCAGCCTCGTCGTTGACGACGTTGAAGAACTTGAGCTCGTAGACTCCCTTGCTAGTGGAGACGACGCGGAGCCAGTCACGGAGCTGCATCTTCTTAAGGAACTTCTTGGTCCTGGAGGGGGGAGGAGTCGAGGTTAGCTTCTTGGTCGCGAAGACGTTGAAGGTGGGGGGTTCTCCTTACAGGTACTTGATGTAACGACCGGACAGCTCGTTGTGGGCGATGATCTCAATCTTGCCCTCGCCAGCCTGCTGGATCTTGATGTTGTCGCCAAGGTTGCCAACGCGGCCGTCGACCTTGATCTTGTCCTGGAGGAACTTCTCGAAGGCGGCGGTGTCGAAGATCTTGTCGCTAGCGGGCTGCTGAGCGTTGACAATGAACTGGAAGGGAGGAAGTTAGTAAATCTGCGCGCGCGCATACTCGAGAGGGAGTTCAGTAGAGAATATCTTACCTTTTTGGTGGTCTTGGCCTGCTTGCCCTTGGGGCCAGACTTCTTCTGCGACACACATTGATCTTAGCCTACTGCTTCACGCCATGATCTCGTTTGGAAAATTTTGGTTTTTTTCCCAGGTGAGACTGGGCCAACAGCAAAGCGATGGATCATCTAATACGTACGGTGGTGACGGGAGCCATTGCTTCGGTTGTTGAGGGGTTTTGAAGGGTGAAGGCGCAAAGAGATGGATATCCTGCGTCTGTTCAAAAGTTTTGGGCAAAAGAGTTGTCTTGCTTGCTGGGGGAATCGAGAGGTCGTGAGAAATGGAGACCGGACTCAAAAAGATGCGAACTTTTTGGTGTATCGGCCCCACATTTGCCAAAATGCGCGATAGGGCACGCAGAGGGACAGCTGGTCTGTGCACCGACTGTTACTCAGCAGCCGCCTGCTCTCTAGCCTTTTCGCCGACAAATTGCCGGTGCCCGCTGCAGACTTTCAGCTGCCAGCTCCAGAGCTCCAGTCTGGCGTCTCGTCTGTGCTGAATTGCGGCGCTCACAGCGGACTTGGTTCCGACCATTTGCAACTGGAAAAAACCGCCGGGGATTATTTCCAATCTGCCCGCCCGTTGGCCGCACGCCTCCATTGTCTGTGAGCAAAAGAAGCCATTCCCGTCATTCCCTGCGGCCGTTACTACCTAGTCACTAGTATTCACCCTTCATGTTATTTTAGTACCATGATGGCTTGTTGATGACATATTAGTAATAACTTATTTATACATGTGATGGCGCATCGTGCAAGTCACTTATCAAGCCATGAAACTCTGCTTTGAGATGAGGACAGTCCTTCGAGTGACTTTCTAATTGTCATAAGGGATTTGATTTTCATTGCCCAACCTGCATGTCCCAGACTCCTAGCACGCGATGACTTACCCATTCTCATTTTGTTTTGAGCATCAACTCTGTCCCCTTTCGGCATTTGATTGAATAAAAAACCCTCTGACAAGATGACCTCGTTCTTAGTACGGACTGATTCGTACGATGTCAGGGGTTCTAGTCTGCAATATCATAATATCGTCTCCTCTTGTGCTGCAACGCGGAGAAGCTGAAGAGATGCCTCGGCCCACCTCGAACTACCTATCAGGGGTTCGGTCGGGGTTGTGTCGTTCGGGACTTCGATATGCCATATGCCAGCGAACAGCCTGGGCTAGCGCGCATCTTTAGTGATGCATCAGATGCCTCCCGCGGACCAATTCATTGACGCCAGACCCGGTTGGCCTACACCAAATGCGATAACCGAGATGGGCCTCGTGGGAAGATCATCTCAAATATTCGGAATTTGGTCCTCACGATCGAGCAGATGAACACCAAGTCTTCCTCTACTTTGAAGTGTTGATGTGTGATATAATATGCATGGAAGGAACAGATATGGGCTTCTATCCTTCGATGCAACACCTAAATTAATCTCCTACACTGTCACGGTTTGAGAAAAAGCTTCGTTTACCACGCGATCACTGGGGGGGCCCAGAACTCAGCACGTAACATTGCCTCAAGAAGATCGCTCACGTCTCAAACCGCCCATCCGCACCTTGCAGGGGTAGCTTGCCTAGCACTAGCAGGCTTCTATGGCTTCCCTGTAAGTCGGGTCCTGCCAAGTGCCTAGGTTAATAATGTCAGGTAGGTGGCCAACGTCTTGCATCTGGCTGTTTGTTCGAAAAGGTTCATCTACCCTCGCGCATCCCACCTCGATTTGGAAAAAAGGGAACCTGAACCTGACATCTTTCACAATTCCTCTTTGTGACTGCATGATTATTCGTTGACACCGCGGATCGCCACGGCTTACATCTGTCACAACACCAAACCTTGTTTCCAACGGGTTCATTAGATCGCCTATTCTCGGTACCTAGCATCTGAGATACCCGCGCCGCCGTTATTACCACGAGCGCGCAACCACCCCCCACTACCCAAAGCTTCTTTCCAAGCTTCATATTCACAACTGCCCATTAATAGCAACAATGGCGCACAAGGTCACCCACAAGATTGAGATTGCACCTTTTGTGCACACGCCTGTCGAGGATATTCCCAAGATCGCCGTCTCTCTGCGCAACACCTTCAGGACGCTCAAGACCAAGGATGTCCAGTACCGCCTGGTCCAGCTGCGCAAGCTCTACTGGGGTCTCAGCGACTTGACTCCCAAGTTCCTCGAGGCCTTGAAGCAGGATCTCAACAAGCCCGAGCATGACTCCCACATTTCAGAGGTCGGCTGGGCCATGCAGGACTGCATGCACGTTATCAGAAACGTCGAGAAGTGGGCGGCAGATGATACCAATGTCGACATCGCTATCCACATGAGAATCATCAAGCCCAGAATTCGCAAGGAACCTCTGGGCGCTGTTCTCATCATTGGCACATACAACTTTCCCGTCAACCTGACCGTGTGCCCTCTCATTGGTGCCATCGCTGCTGGTTGCCCTGCCGTCATCAAGCCTTCCGAGGGTGCCCCCAGGACTGCCATTGTCCTCAAGGAGCTCGTCGACAACTACTTGGATCCCTCCGCCTACCAGGTCGTCAACGGTGCCGTACCCGAGACCACGGCCCTGCTCAATGAGAAGTGGGGAAAGATCTTCTACACTGGCGGCGAGAATGTTGCCAAGATCATCTCCAAGAAGGCCGCCGAGACCTTGACTCCTGTCACCCTCGAGCTTGGTGGCAAGAACCCTGCCTTCATCTCCAAGAATGCGGACCTGACTCTGGCCTCCCGCCGTCTGCTATGGGGAAAGACCCAGACCGCCGGACAGGTCTGCATGTCTGCCAACTACATCAACGTCGATCGCGAGGTCTTGGACGATTTTATCAGGGTCCTGAACGCCGTCTACGATGGTATGTTCCCCAAGGGTGCCCAGGCCAGTCCCGACTATGCCCGAATCGTCAACCACCAGCACTATGACCGTATGAAGAAGATGCTTGACGAGACCAAGGGCAAGATTGTCTTGGGAGGCGAGACTGACAGAGACGACCTCTTCATCGCCCCCACCGCCGTTCTTGTCGATTCCCACCACGACTCCATGGTCCAGCAGGAGTCCTTTGGTCCCATCTTCGCTATTCTGCCCTACGACAACGTCGACAACGCCATTGAGATCGTCAACGAGGTCGACCCCACACCGCTGTCCATGCAGACCTTTGGCAACTTTGACGAGAACAACAAGCGTATGTCAAACGACCTGCCATAATCGTGAGTAATTACTGACCCGAGTTATCTAGTCCTGAACGCCATCACTTCTGGCGGAGCCTCGTTCAACGACTCTTACATGCACGGTGCTTCCCCGATCCTGCCCTTTGGTGGTGTCGGCACATCCGGCCAGGGCGCATACCGCGGCAAGGCCTCCTTCGACACGTTTACGCACTTCCGCACCGTCACCGATACCCCCGGCTGGGCAGACAAGCTCATGAACGTGCGCTACATGCCGTACGACGTGTCAGAGCTCAAGCAGTACCTCTGGCTGAACGGCGGCAAGCCCGACTTTGACCGCGAGGGCAAGCAGATTACTGGCGTCGGATACTGGTCATGGCTCGTCCTTGGACTCGGTGGCCCCACGGCCAAAGGTGCGTTGTTCCGGTGGTTGCTGGTGCTGGCGGGCGGCTACGCCTATGTGAAAGGGTTCAAGTTAAATCTGAGATCGTTGTTGCTAGGCCCCCGCGAATGATTGATTTCCTTCTTCGTTCTCTATTCTTTTTCTGTCGCCAATTCGAAAATACCTACCGGCACTTCTTTTCAGCGTCTTCGCTTTCGCAAGTTGGGGGATAATACCATTGTACATTCATGAGGTCTCGCAATGTTTCGGCTTTCATTTTTGACGTGGACAGTATATATGGTTCAGCATGAGGGGGGAACGGATCCTGGTGGGATATACACAATCTGGCCGCAGTCCCAGGTAAACTTTTGACAAGTTGAGCTCAGAGTCTAAATAGTCATGATCAATGACCAAAGATAATTCGTTCTCTTCCACGAAGCTAGACTACGACTGTATCGCCAAAAATCGACGCCATGATTTTTATTACAACACTGAAATTGCAGGGAACACTTGAAATCGATTTCCACGGCTGGTACACTGATATGCGACTCTGTGAAAGATGTAACTGATTATGCTGTTCAGAAAAGCAGACAAAGCACAACTGACAAAGACATTTCTCCTATTTCCTCGTGTGCCGGATCCAACGACGACCAGCACAGGCAGGGAGGGACAAAGAATATCAAAAGTCGATGGCGGGTCACTTTACTTTCTATGCTCAGCATAGTCTCATAATATGTAACGACTATTAAAATTCTAGATGACGATATGACGACCGACAGCAGACCTGGCGATCCCAGACCATCTATACGACTGCTAGATTACCTCACCTTCCCCATCGCCAAGCCGAGCCACAAGGCCCTCCGAAAAAGACGGAACACACAGGACAGCGCGATCCGAAATGAGTCCCAGTGGCAGCACACAGCGCCAAAGCAATGCATCCGGATCCAGCGCTGGTGCGACTTTACATATCCCGTACTGCGCATCGCCCTGAGGGATCTCCTAGAGTACAGACCACACGACCAGGCTCTGTACAACTCGGCGGAAGCCGAAAATATCAACACCTCGGCCGTCGCGCCCTTTCTGCAGCGCCTGGACTTCCCCGTGTCCGCGCTCCTGAACCGCGTCGGCCGCGCGCTGCACTGCACGGCGAGCCAGATGCGGTGGCGGGGCGAGCCGCGCTTCGAGTTCGAGTACCTGCCTCCCGAGCCCACCGCCACCGCCGCGACGTATGCGGACCAGAACGGCCGCCGTCGGAGCGTGGTCCCGGCGGACCGCGAGTGGCATTTCCATCTACACCAGGGGCAGAGGGGGCGGCGCTTGATCGTCGGCCTGGTCAAGTCCGCCGTCGACGAGTTCCCGCTGTCCGGGCTGGGCGTACAGTCCGGCGCCGGCGCCGCGCACGAGGGGGTCCAGAGGACGCTTCGGCAGGCCCGGGCGGCGTGTCGGGCCGGGGGCGCGGACTACGGGTTCGTGCTCACGCCCGAGGGCGCCGCGGTGCTGTGCTTCCGCAGGGCGGAAAGACGCCTAGAGGAAGAAGATGGAGACGTATGTCTCGCCGTCGTCCCGTGGACGAGGGCGGGCGCGGGGGATAATGTGAATCCTATACCCCTGACCATGGCTCTTTGGGCGCTGTGCGTCGTGGCAGAGGCCGAGGACCGGCGCGTCGCTGAGGAGGGACAACAGAGCACGTTGCCCGTTCCGCCTCCGCTCAACGTCTGGGTGCCGGACGACGGGACGCAAACGTATAGACATGCCTGGCTGCGGCAGAAGACGAGGGGGCTGCCGCCGGGCGCGGTGGTGCAGAGATCGTCGGTCGATCGTGTTGGTGTTGAAGTTTCAGAAGAAGAAGTCGAGAAATCACAAGACACTGATACAAGCGGGAAAGCAGAAGAGACGGCTCCAAGTGGACAAGCAGAAGAAGCCGAAACAAGTGGAAAAGCAGAGGAGACTGCTATACATGTAGACAACCAAAGCAGCAAGGGCAAGGGCAATGGCAAGAGGCAAAAGAAGGCTGTTGTGAATCATGTATTCGTCGCGGACGGGGCCCTGGAACCTTGGTCCTCCCGACTGCGGCCCAGAAAACGGCGCCCGAACTATCGCCTCTGAGAGAGACCGAACGGCCCCCTATCTAGACGTGGGTATAGTACAATAGATTTCTCTCCTCTTTTTGTGTAGCAGATACCTATCATGGTGACGGTATTGTACATTATTAGTACATTGACACTGCCTCTTGGTCCCTTTTTTGGCCATGCCCCCGGGATTGTGTATGTGCATGTCCGTGTGGGATACGCAATCAAGACCGCGAGGCCTTAGGAAAGAAAGGCTTCTCACCTCTCTCCAAGTCCTCGACGATCTCCTCAGCCTTGTCGATCTTGCGGTTGTTGGCGAGGAGGGGAGCGGGTCCGTTAAGCGAGTCCCAGCGGCCCTTGTGGTATGCAAAGCACCATACCCAATCGCGAAAGCTGAACATGACGGGCAGTTCTGGTTGGCCCGACTTATCCTGGAACAAGTGGCCCTGCCTATCCCAGACGCGGATCTGGTCTTCGAGCCGGGTAAACAGCTCAAGGAGCTTGTCCGCCTCGGGCTCGGGCTTGGGGTCCACCAGGGTGCGGTAGACCTCGTCGAGCTCAAGGTTGACAGCAACGTGACAGCCGCCGATCATGTCGTTGTCCTCATGATCCGGCTCCGTTTCCAGAAGAATCCAGGTATCCTCGCGCGGGACGAGCTCGTGGCCGCTGCGCGGGTTGTCGTACGGCAGGCCGGGCAGCTCGCCAAATTCGGCGAAATGGTCGGGCAGCTGGCCCGTAGCCTCGTCCACGTTCATGTGCGCAAGCAAGGTGAATGTGAGCAGGCCGAGGCGGTGGTGGTCGCCGGCGGCACGCGCCTCCTCGAATTGCCCCTTGAACTTGTCCTGGAACGCCTTGAGACCCTGCAGCACCGACTTGAGCTCGTCCTGGAGCGTGTCGCGCTCATCGTATAGCCCGTACAGCTCCCATGCGGCGCGTGCTGCTCCGAGAGCCACGAGCCACAAGGCGCCGTACCCCATGTACTTGAGCCGCGTCTTCAGCGGGAGCTTGACGACGACCGCATTGGGGTCGTAGTGGAAGGCCCTGGCCTGCTGCCGTGCTTGCTGGTGTGCTGCTGGCCTGTAGAGCCTAGGCAGGTTGTGAATTGGGTTTGTGTACGATGAGTGCGGTCTCACGAGCCGCGAGGCCGATGTCGACCCCAGACCAATTCTTCGCAGCATCTTTGAGGGATTGATGAATGTCCCAGGTGAAGCTTCCTCCGGGTTGTTGTTTCTGAGATTTTCCGTTATGAGATTGCTTTTTGTCCAACGGGCTCTCTTAACAGGGGGTTCGTTTATGGGTTATATGGTTGAATTGCATGCTCGGGTTCCACTTATTCACAGCTGGTGACTAATTGCAGGAGCACTGGTACTACTTAACTGCATAGATCCAGAAGTCGCATAGTTTTCATTATCTTGCTGTACGACGATGCTGAGACTTTGATCCATGCGTCGATGCCTTTACTCGGGCGCAACATTCACTATCTAGCTGTTCTTAATTCTGGTCTCTCTTCCAGTAAAGCTACCATCATATTTCGAGTACATTTTGACACCAGAAGGCGTCTCCAGTACTACTTCGTAGCGAGGCAAATTGGCTTTTACCAACCAGAAAAGATGCTCGGCAGAGTCAAGACAGAGCTCATGCTCAGGCTGCCCATTGCTTCTGGCGAAGCCCAGGCGACTGTGACTCGACAAGATGCTACCATTGTCCAGACTCATAAATGAGTCGAATCGCCCTGGAGGCAAGACAATCATGGGGTCTTCTTGTCCGTCGGTATGGACCTGCGTCCCTTTCCATGCAATCAAGTATTGTTCATGTCCCTTGACTGCTTCCTCAACGGCCCACAAGAGCATCGGCGAGTCTCTTGCCATTCTCTCCACCCAACCACAAGTCATCATTGCTGCCATCTGTTTTTGACATCTCCACGGCCTCCTGGTAGCCCTTGACGACCATCTCCTCGTCTACGCGGAGTCCGTGCTCGACGAGTGCCGTGATGACACCTCTCACTCGAGCAATCTCGCGCATGGTGTCGAGCGATATCGAGTCGTTTTGGCTCGAGTAGACATTGAGTCCCACGCTCTCCTCGATTCTCGTGATGCCGGGGCCGCTCGACTCGGCCGCTGCACCCTCGCCTTCGATGTGCTTGGCGATCCAGATGTAGCCGTTGACTCCAAGAATGACGTCCATCTTTTCGGTCCCGCTGTCCGAGCCGGCGACCTCGATTGTGAACGCATGCCTCCTGGCCCGGACGACGCCGCCACCGCCACCAGTTCCGCTCACTGCCATGAACACACCGTTCCGTAGCTTGCCGTACTTCAGACTTCGCGTGTGCAGCACGGCGCCACCGTCGTTGAACAGTTGTTGTACCTCGGCGACGAGCAGCTCGCCCTCGCTGAAGAATGTTCGGATCTGCAGTTCGTCGGTCTCGGTTCGGCGTCGCTGGATACCACCCGGGAGATTGATCGCGGACAGAGGAAGCTGAGCCAGCACGGCAGATCCCACATCTACACGCCACCGGCGAGCTTGAACTTCGACAATACGTCCTACCACCAAGTCTCCAATCTCGGGTGTGTAGCGCGCGCGGAGCGGTCGCACAGAGAGCAGCTTGTTCGTCTTGGATAGCGTTCCGGCCACCGAAGCTACTATCTGCGGCGGTTCGGGCAGGGTATATGTACCATGGCCACTGTGCAAGAGGTTAGTCAATTCGTTTGGTGGTGGGTATGAAACTGGAAGCGTCGTTGCTTACCGCATCCATTGGGCGTCCTCCGTTATGACCTCACCCGGAGTCAAGATTGTCTCTGTTCTTCGCACCCGTTTGGCGGGACGGCTCATGGAAATGTCGCCATCAATATCGACGCCGCCTTCCGAGTCGGACTCGCTGTCGGAATCATGATACTTCGCCACGGGCTCCTTCACCAGGGAGGGTTGTATTATGGTGATTGGCATGGTGACGGTCCGGTTCGTGAAAAGTTGGGCGAGTCGCAAGGTGGGATGTCAGGATCGCAATCCAATTTTTTTGGAGTTGACGTCTAGAGCTCCAACAGCTAAGAAAGCCGCCGCGGCAGAGCAGGGATCGCCTGCTTAGCGCACCGGAGCCCGCTAGAACAAGGTCGCAGGCCCCGCGCAGGGACAGTTTGGCGGGGTTCTCAGTGGAGAGCGACAGCTCAGAGCTGAGCTGGACGAACCAGGTATTGCCGGTGTACTTACCTATGTCACATGCTAGGTTACCGTATTTCATTTTCGACCGCGCATCCAAACTTTTTTCATTTTGCTTCCATTATTGTGTATATACGAACCTCATCCAGCCTGGGATATATCGTTGGAGAAACTAGGCTGTCATGAGATCAAGTGCTTAAGCGCTGTCTTTGACACGTTCCAAAGGGAATTCTCGAGTCCCGATATCACGTCATTGCCAACCGCCACCATGGATGAAGTCACTGAAGATGCATTCGTTAATCGCGACGACCCCATACCAACAATCCGATTCGATGGCGCTTCTCCAAGCTCAGCATCGGTTGGTGCCTCCTCGCTGGCCAACGATTCTGATCACTCAGAGGCCGACTCCCCCGTGAGGAGGAGGCGAGGTATTCGAGACCGCATCTCGGCGTTCCGGGACAAGGCCTCCATTCAGGACAAACTGGTCGAGAAGTTGCTCTCGCAAGTTCTCCCAGATGGGGGCGAATACCCTCCTGATGAGTCCTCCAAGGGCGTTCCTGGAGTGTCTACGGAGAAGCCAAACTTCAACCTCCCCACCATGTCATACAACTTTCGACGGTTTAACAGCCGTATAGGAGTCGTCTTCGTCTTCCAGGCCAAGGCCATCAGGGTGCTCTCGTGGAAGCAGCCCACGCATACGTTGTCGTTTCTAGCCATATATACATTTGTCTGCCTGGACCCGTATCTTCTGCCTCTCCTGCCTCTAGCCATACTGCTCTTCGGCGTCATGGTGCCCAGCTTCATCGCCCGGCATCCCGCGGCGCCCGTCACCCTCACCAACATTGAGGCCATGGGCTACTCGGCGCAGGGCCCGCCGCTGGCGCCGGCCAAGACGGTGAAGCCGGTCAAGGAGCTCAGCCGCGACTTCTTCAAGAACATGCGCGACCTGCAGAACGTCATGGAGGACTTTAGCCAGATGCACGACGGGGTCGTGACGCTGATGGTGCCGCGCGTCAACTTCAGCGACGAGTCCCTGAGCAGCGCGCTCTTCGTCGTCCTCTTCGCCGCCTGCCTGTTCATGAGCATCGCCGCCAACGTCCTGCCGTGGCGGCTCATCTTCCTCGCCCTGGGCTGGGCCGCCACCGTCATGGGCCACCCCTACGTGCAGGCGCAGCTCGAGGGCGCACAGAAGGAGCACCTGGCCTCCAACCAGGAGACGGCCCAGGGCGCGATCCAGCGCTGGATCGACAACGACATCATCCTCGACAGCGCGCCCGAGACGCGGGAGGTCGAGATCTTTGAGCTGCAGAGGCTCTCGGACCCGAACGGCGAGTGGGAGCCGTGGGTGTTTAGCGCCTCGCCGTACGACCCGCTGTCGGCCATCAGGATCACGGGCGACCGGCCGGCCGGCACGCGCTTCTTCGAGGACGTGATGCCGCCGCAGGGGTGGGAGTGGAGCGAGAAGAAGTGGGCGCTGGACCTGTGGAGCCGCGAATGGGTAGAGGAGCGCATCATCACGGGCGTCGAGGTCGAGACCGAGGGCGAGAGATGGGTCTACGACATCTACTACGAGCCAGAGGACAAGGTCGGCGTCGTCGAGGACAACCATCTCGCCAGTCCCAGCAAGGGCAAGGGCAAGACTAAGGCTCCTCCGCCACGGCCCAGCTGGGAGGAAGGCGATGACTACGAAGGGAGAAGAGGCGAGTGGCGGCGGAGGCGGTGGGTGCGACTTGTCAAGCGGAAGAATTTGGGTGCTGGTAAGGAGGGCACCACTTAGCTGGGCATGCTACGTACTATACGAATTACCTCGAGAAATAAGTCAGTATATTTACAACTGGAAGCATAAAACCAAACTTGAAAAGGTAAGTTTTGTGGAAAATATTGCGCTCATGTGCTCAAATATCTTTCATCACAATCGATCATTGAACATGTGAATGCTCACATTGCTCAAGCTTGATTCTCAAGTTTGATCGAGGATACACCGAAGTTTACTTTACTCAAAACAAAATCGAAAGAAAGACGCATTTTATTCGTAACATCGTCTGATATCTGACTATCGGAGAGAGATAAGAATCTGAAGAAAAGGGTATCCAGTTGCTAAACCTGCACGGCTATATCCGCAGCCATGTTTCTTGGAATGAAGAAGCCTCTATGAGACCTCGTAATGCTGAGCGCTCTTGAGCACCGGGCAGACTCAGGCATTGGTCGGCGCGACCACCATCTTGTCCAGGATCTTGTGGATGCCCTGGTTCTTGCCCATGCCACTGTCGATCTCGTCGGCCGTCTTCCGCGCCCTCTCGATCAAGACGTTGAGGACCTGGAGCGTGTACTCGAAACTACCGGTGCCCTCCATGTACTTGACCGCGTACCGCTTGACGGTGTCGTCCGTCGTCTTCTGCTTGAGAATGTTCAAGAGCTGCAGGTTCGAGGGGTCGGACCGGATCGAGTGTATGACGGGGAACGAGAACTTGCCCTCGGTCAGATCCTCGCAGAGCCCCTTGTTGTTGCTGTACTCGACGGACGACAGGTTCATGTAGTCGTCGCGGATCTGAAAGATGAGGCCCATGAGGTTCACGAGCTCGACGCAGTCGACGAGAGATTTCGACTCGGCCTGCATGAGCTTGATGCCCAGCCTGAAGAGCCCGCCGGTCTTGTTGCCGACCATTTCGAGGTAGTCCTCCTCGGTCGGGCAGGTCAGCGTGTCGCGCCAGAAGAGGTCCATACCCTGCCCCCGGTGCAAGTTGATGAGCTCGTCCATGTATATGTTGACGGCCTTGGGGTTCTTGAGCTTCTGCAGCTCCTGCAGGGCGGCAAAGTAGATGTAGTTGGCCGAGTTGATGGTCTGCGCCGTGCCGAAGATCATGTGGGCCACGGGCAGGCCGCGGCGGAGCGTCGAGTTGTCCTCGACGTCGTCGACGAGCAGGGACGCATTGTGCAGCATGCCGACGACCTTGTTGATCACCTCGATGCTCTCTGGTGGCACCTCCAGCCAGCTGTTGAAGGAGGCAATGAGCTGTCCCCGAATGTCCTTTCCGGGCTGACTCGTTACGTAGTCATAGGGGCCCCAGATGATCTGTTCCTTTTGTTCTGTCCATGTCTTCCTCGCGATGAAGTTCAAGTCTTCAGTCGCATACCTCGAGGGGTCGGGGGGAGGTCCGGAAGACGACATCGTGGCAGGGGCGGCGGGCTGATTCCTACCAGCAGCTGCCGAGGTCGTGGAAGAGGTGTGTCGGTGGTGTTTGCTCCGGCCGATCCAGCTGGATTCTGGTAGAGGACGCAGCGCTGACTTGGAAGGGGGGTGCGGCGCAGCGTAGCCGGTCGAGGAAGTTCGAGGAGGAATGGCGTTCGGCGAAGGGTAAGGAAAAGGAGTCTCGCTGGGTTTGGTGGAGATCATGGTGATGGAAGATGATCCCGCTTGAGCCGGCAAGCAGCCTTATCAGTCACACCAGTGACGGCGCAGGCAACCGTGGGTTTTATGCTTTGTCGTCGATTGCCTCTTGTGGCAGTGAGACCTAGGAGCTGCTGAGCTTGGAGCTTGGAGAGCTCTGCGATGCGCGGCCAGACAGGGTTCAAGGTATCACGAGTGGGCTGGCAGAGCTACGGGGAGCTTTGAGCTTCGAGGGCGACCAATTATAGTGGGGGATCGTGTCGTCACCTCTGTCGAGGGGTCCCCAATCACGGGCTGATTATTCGTATATTCCTTCGCACTCGGGTCTTGAGTGTGGCTCGGCGTTATACTACAGCGCTAGCCAAGGCACGTACGTAGGTATCCTAACGGCACAGTAGCCTTTCAGTCATGCAAGTTGTTCGTTATATGCAGCCCGGTATTCGAGCAGAATGTCGCCGTAAACGGGTCACTGGCAGTGTAGGATGCCGGCTTCCACAACACATGCAATGAGAATCCTTCCCGCCCAGTGGTGGTAGTTGGAGTGGAGGACGGGTGGCGGGGTGATATGATATTCTGTCCCGAAGGCGGAGGGCGGGGCAGACGGTTTGTGCCTGAGTAGGAAAAGCCGATCACTCTGTTTCCCCGGCCTTTGGATCTTCAAGAGGTGGGTAGAGAAATGGATCGAGTCGGCGATCGTGGAAAGGGCAGGCTGTACACGATATTTATGTTTTCCATGTAAGATAACGCACGCTACCTATTGCCTAGATACGTGGACATTTCTTAAACACCGTAGGCCGAAACCCCTGGTGTCATTCCCTGGCTTTTGAAAGCGTCTTTTGGCAGTTCCGTCAGGTCCCATCCGTCTGACAGCTAGAGCTCGCAATGCAGGACGTCATGGAGTCCTCAAATAGCTCAGACACCACCATGTTCAGCCAGGGCCAAGGAGCACTAATTCGGTAGCCTTCTCCATATACACATTAGCATTGTCATTATTGCAGCGCCGTTGCTTCCGAATAGCATCGAAACTCGCGGGACTCGGCCATATCGCCATCACCACTGCAGCTGTCACCGTTAGCTCGCAAGCTCTCGCAACTTTTGGAACTTAGCCTGCATACATTGTATACTTTGCACATTAGAGTTGTAATCTAGTCATAGCGGTTCGTGGGCGGACCAAGTACATGTATCCAGCCGGGCAATTAATTCCGCTTAGAAAGTCTTGTCTCAGTCAATAAAGTGAACATCTGACCACTCTATGCTTATAAGTCTTGAAACTGGGTTGGAAACAGATATGCTGATCGGCCAAGGTATATCTGGTACGAAAGCCTTACATCAAGGCTTAGGATCATTTGTTTCTAGGTCGATATCTCTTAAATTCACGGAATTACTGCCATCTCGAATAAGTAATTCCGCAACAATAATGACCAGGGACTTGCAGCAGGACCTATCGAATCATATTGTCGTCAGCACGATGGACAGATCAGAAGGGTCCGACGCAGTGTCATTCTGTACTCCACTAAGAGGCTGGCTCGACCAGGTCAAGAGCTCAGTAATGGCCTGTACAGTTATGATAATGCAGCTGATAATGCGTAAGCTGCATATCATGGTCAAGGTGGACAAAGTATATTTCGTGTCGACAAGGTTACTTGTGTTGGGTGGAAAGAGTTCAATGTTCTCTTCTTGATCTGCACCCGCCAACGGCTCGTTTGGTGCCTTGCGCAACAAATTTTCGTTAGCTGCTCAATAATACGGTACCTGACGAGCCTGAGAATGAAATATTTATGACCAGCCGTTGGATAAATTGACAGGCTCTCGGGCTCGCCCGCAGCGAAATGAGAATGCCGACTCCTGGACATGGATATCTGCCCTATGTTGAAGAATTTAGTTTGTATTTTTACCTCTATGATCCTTGGCCCTGGCAGATGCGGCTTTCGGTTATCGCCCATTGGGCCCTGGAAAGAGATTTGGAGATGGGAACTGCTGGGAACTGGAGCCCAACGGCGCCGCTAGAATCTCTCTCTGTTTTTAGCAGCCCAAGGGTCCCCCACAAAACAATGCAGTGTACCCGGCCAAACCGGCTGTTGGGTTGCCCCGTCAACACCCCCATCACCGCCCTGTCCCTAGGGATCGTGGAGACAAAACTACTGGATTGGGCAACTCGCCTGGGATCTCAGCTGCTCTCTCACCTTTTTTCGTGTCCTTTGCAGTGTCGCTCTCACTGTTGCCTCTCCCTTAGCATTCCTTTCTCTCTTCCATTCTCGACGCCTGTACATTGAATTTATTTCGCTTCCGAGGTGCAAACCATCAAACCTTTTTGCGCGACCAAAACATTTGATGCCCAGTCGACCTCAGCTGGTGTCCCACTGTTCCGGCGCTAGAACAACTCGTGCATAGTGTTTGCCTCTACTATTAGATCCCGCCAAAGTTCAACCACACGAATCGCGCTCGCAGCCTCTCTACGTACGTTGCAGCCATCGATCGATCGCCTACCATGGAGAACCTTCTCTCTGTCGCCTTCGACCACCTCTCCTCCTATGACGGAGCCAAGATCCGGAAGGGTCTGCGCCAGGTCGAGGGGCTCCTCGCAACCATTTGTCTGTCCAAGCGCGACAAGGAAGACGCGCGCGCCGACGAGCAGGATGGACAGTCCAGACCGCCACCACCCAAGAACCTGGCCGAGATCTCCGAGGACCCGGCTTTCGAGCAGTTCTTTAAGCTGCAGGAGGGTTTCGAGTGGAACGTGGCCTTGCGCCTGGTCAACACGCTGGACCGGCTGCTGGCAAAGGGAAACGACGGCCAGAATGACCTGCTGATTCTGAGCGCCTTGGATCTGATTCAGGGCGTCCTGCTCCTTCACCCGCCCAGCAAGATCCTGTTCTCTCGAGAGATCTACATGAACGTATGTCGCGACCGTGTATCCGTGAAAAAGTACCAAACCCAGACTGACATGATCATTTCCGCTTATAGATGCTTCTGGATCTCCTCGAGCCCGATTTCCCACCCGCCGTCATGGGCGCGACCCTGTTGACGCTGGTGGTCTCACTGATCGACACTCCGCAGAACACGCGCACCTTTGAGAAGCTCGACGGCCTCCTGACCATCTCGTCGCTGTTCCGATCGCGCGGAACGTCGCGCGACGTCAAGAAGAAGTGTATCGAGTTCCTCTACTTCTACCTCATGCCCGAGGTGCCCTCGATCCCTTCGGCCCTGGCTCGCGACTCGATGCCCGCCCTGCTTCAGCGCAGCGAGAGCAAGCTGGCCGGAGCCTTTTCGGACAGCGGCCGGGAGAGGCGCGCCAGCGAGTCGGCGCACACTCGGAGCCAGCTCGAGAAGCAGCAGCTGTTGGCTCGCCATCTCAATAGTGTTGACGACCTCGTTCGAGATCTGCAAGGCAACACGCTTTTCGGAGGCGCCGTGAAATGATCGAGTCACCCATGGCGACTTGCAGCAATGCAGTTGCTGTGGACAGCCTAAACAATATAGCGTTGCGGGCATGACTTAACTCTTCTTCTTTTGATCTTCTTTTTCTTATTAGGGCCTCGTGCTCTGACAGCATTGCATCATACGGCGTAGGGATATACCATGAATCGGTGCCAAGGGAATGATGGGCGATTCGGCTTTTTTCTTTTTTTTTTCTTTTTCTGGTTTGGCATAGAATGGTTCAGCAGACTTTGGGGAGTTTTGGGGCGTCAGAAATCGTGCCTTTCTATTAATTCATGTATCAGTAGCAAGACTAGGCGTAGGTAATATGCAGACTGCTTTCCACCCATTTTCTTATATGCCATTGCCTCATGGCATTATTATTGCAAAAGGTTTCCAACGAAACGACCACGGTCAACCTAGATAATCAGTTCTGAACGTCCCGTCCGCCCTCCAAGTCCCCGGCGGCGAGACGAAATCGGGACTCCTGGGCATACTACTGTGCGCCGAAGCGAACTCCTCGGGGGACATGGGGCTCGGGCTCGGGAACGCCTCGAGCTCGTAGACCTCGTTATCACCCTCCTGGCGATTCTCAGACCGCTGGCTCGCGCTCCGGCCGAACCCGGGCTGCGTCTCGTCCTTGTCCTTGACGTCCGACGCGCCAATCTCGACGGGCCGGCTGATGTCGCCCGGCCCGTCGGGCACGCCCGGCACGCCGCGGTCGTGCGCCTCGGGCGCCCGCGTCGGCGTGTCGTGGTCCGTGTACGGCCCCGCCACCGCCGTCGGCCCCAGGTACTCGTACACCATGCCGTGGCGGTGCAGGCGGCTGCGCGCGGGGACCACGCTCGTCTCGGACATGGTGCCCTCGGCGTTGGTGGCGGCGTCGTTGTTGCCTCCTGCGCCTCCTCCTCCGCCGGGGGCCGGCGTCCGCCTGCCGCCCGTGCGCGTCCCCTCGGTCAGGCCGCTTCGTCGCCTGCGGACGCAGAACCACGTCACGGCGCCGATGACGAGAGCCGCGGCGATGGCGACGCCGGCGCCGACGCCGGCCCGGGCGGCCTGCGACAGGCCCGGGTCGACCGTGGTGGTGTTGGCGCCGGCGGGGCCGTCGACGCTGGGCGTCCCGCTGCACCCGGGGGTCCCGTCGACGTTGACGCAGGTCTCGCCCCTGAGGCAGCAGCCGCCGCCGTCGACGCAGTCCGTCGCCGACGGCGTGCCCGAGCACCCGCGCGTCGGCACGTCCGTGGCCACCGTGGTGGACGGCGCCAGGCAGACGCTGTCGGACCCGCACACCTGGTCGTTGTCGCAGCAGCCGTGGCCCATGGACGGGGGGCACTGGAAGGCCGACAGCGCGCACGGCCGGGTCGCGCAGCCGACGTAGGGCGAGGTCGTGGTGCCGATGATGACGACCCCGTCCCCGGAGGCCGTCGCGCCGCTCGCCGGGGGCACGGTCGTGGTGACCTGGAACGTCGAGCTGGCGTTGGTCCGGTACAGGGTGCTGGTGCACTGGGCGTCGCAGTTGGTGCCGAAGCCGCAGCAGCCGACCTGCCAGTCCGCCTTGTAGTAGCAGTAGCGGTTGCTGGCGCAGCAGCTGTCGGGGGCGCCAATGTCCTCGCACCGGTGGCCGCCGTCCGGGCACACGCCCGTGTCCTGGCGGCGCGCGAACGGCTGGTGCGGCGGCACGGCCCCGTCGAAGAAGCGCGGGCTGAACCCGTTGGGCAGCGCCGCCGCCTCCTCTATCATGGCCAGGGCCACGTCGTCGCCGTTATGCTCATTGGCGGCGGCAGTGACGACGAGAGACAGCAGCAGTACCCGCGAGAGCAATACAGAAAGCGACCGCATCTTTTCAAAACGATTGAATTGCATGTTTTTTGCTTGCTTGGCAGAGTTTGTGTCTCGCAAGACACACAGCCTTACGAGAAATTCAGAGATGAGGAACCATTAGATGTGACTGTCTGCAATCGAGCTGGAAGTCAGAACGAACGTCACTCTCACGAGGCTGTGGCAAGGGAGAAAAGCAAAAAGAA
Source organism: Pestalotiopsis sp. LF_19_12 (assembly GCA_023510015.1). Lineage (NCBI taxonomy): Eukaryota > Fungi > Ascomycota > Sordariomycetes > Amphisphaeriales > Sporocadaceae > Pestalotiopsis > Pestalotiopsis sp. LF_19_12. The sequence goes on along the minus strand of JALYBT010000087.1, from coordinate 105,243 downwards.
TCAATCGCTGCTGACTGCAGCAGGTAAGGTAACGCCAACACGATCGCCCGCGTGCGAGCACACGGAAAGGGTAGGAAGAGGTGCGGCCCAGCTCGCCAAGGCCCAGCTGGACGCGGAGAAGCAGCGGCGAGAATCAGAGACCTTTGGGTATGTCTCTCGGATCTGGTCAGCAGTCTTGGCCTCTCGTGTCGGTCCGGATGGTAAGGCTCTGCCCAATCACGGACGGGGCGACTTTTATTGTATGCAGCTGCAAGGGTCGAAGGACAGTTACACGGGTTTCTTGGGGTTACGATCTACCTGCGCCGCAGCAGCCGAGGGAGGGAGAATGCTCGGGAGGCTGGGACGTAAGCAGCCTTTTGGTCAGGTGGTGAGCTGAGCAAACAAGAAGATATTTCGGCAGTATGTGAAGGCAGAGAAGAGGACGACGAGATAAATGGTGGAGAGCAGAATGCAAGAAATGAGTAAAAGTGCTCGCTCTGTGCTATATCCATGAGAAGAATGGCAATGCAGTGGAACGGATCTTTTGGCAAGGTCGGTGGTGCAAAAATCGGTAAAACACTGACTGTGTACTTCGTAAGACCGTGGCTGCTCACAAAAATACAATGCAGAATGTATGAATCAATTTTGTACTTCATTCCATGTCTCTCATAAGAGCAAGACCGTGGACGCGTTGGTACTCCCATGCTAGAATTCCAGAATGCTTGGGAATGATGATATATTGGTCCTCGCAACGTGCTGGTGTGGCTTCATCATGACTTGGCCACGCATGGAGTGAGTGACTGGAAAGGCCTGCGATCTGTCGAGAGCAATGAGGACTCCCATGTGACACTGCGCATGAGCTGAGCTTGGATACCGTGATATTGTCTTCACGATGGAATGGGAGATGCACCCGCGAATGCAGTCTCTTCATCCCACCACTTCTGGAACAATATCAGCCGCTCCGTCCTTTCTTTGGCCAGTTGGCGACCGACGTCCGTCTTCATCATTCCCTGGAGGCGGACGAGCTTTTCATCAAAGTGCTTGACGGTGTCGTCCATTGCTCGTTCGGTCCTGGCGCCTCCAAAGGTGAAGCATCTGCCGATACCCACGCCGCCAATGGCGTCCAGACGGTCGGCATCTTGGACGACAGCCAGCTCGGGATACCGCTGAATCAGGTCCAGCACCTTGGCCGGGTCCTTGATCTCACTCGAGTAGCTGACACCGAGGCAGATGGCCTGTACTTTTTGCGCAAGCTGCTCGTCGGCACCATAAGACAGGAGCAACTCTTGGACCAGAGTCGAGGCATCCTCACCGGGCTTCAGGTACTTCTTGTCGCCCACATCGTGCAAGAGAGCACTGAGGATGATGGTCTGGAAGTCGAGAGCCTCGCGGTTGGGGGACTGGGCATAGATGTGACGCGCCAGTCCAGAGACCCTCTGGATATGATTGAAATCATGTGATCCGTCATACTTGGCCATGTACTGCTTCACGTAGTCGGAGACGGAAGTGACAAGCTTTTGGTCCAAGGTCGGATAAGTCATGATGCCGGTCTCTCCCCGCACTATCTGTAAAAACCGAGTCGGCTGACGATGGTTAGCATGCAAGATAACCGCTGAAGATTGTGATGTCTCCTTCCATGCAGGATTGAGGGGCAGACGATAGTGGCATTCATGATGGAGGTCGACCTAGAGGGCCGATTGGGGAATGTTGAAGAATACGCGCCGAGTGACGCGTGAGGATGGGGAAGGGTTGCAAAGAGGGACGGGGCACTTACACACGAATTTTCTGGGATGGGGATGCTGGGATCAGGATTAGACGAGGCTCGGAGGTTTCTCTCACGTGGGATGGATCTTTGCGAATGGAAGGGATTTGTCGGTAGATACTTTACAGTCCGAGTCTGTTCAAGAGATGGCAAGTGATGGTTGAGTGAGGATTTCGCCCTCTGGTTTTCAACTCTCTGTCGTGGTTTTATTTTGCCCTTTTTTGCTATACCGCGAACGCGTAAAGTGCTTGCATATCTCTAGGCAGACATTGCTCAAAGACAACAGACCTGAATGAATCACCGCCGGGCTGATTGGTGGCTCGCCAGTCAGTGAGAATCGTAGGTCATGTGACGTTATGGTGCTGTCCCCATAGCGGTCTCCCGGCGGCCACAGGGGCTCAAGTGTCTCTCTCTTCACTAAAAAGTCGTCCGCTATTGTATCCGTACCTTGCCTCCATGTCCTTCACCGGAACTCGCATTCATTCTGGATGGATTCCTGCAATCGAGATGCACTCACGACGATTGCGATTCGTGTTCTTACCTGCCTCCGAAGTGATCCATCGGTCAGCAAACTAATCAGCTTCTCCAAATGGTCTCGCAGTCGTGGAAAAACACCGACCTTGGTGTGACCACTCGACATACCCGCCCGAGCTAGTGAAGGCGTGCATGGAGCCGATGCATCTCTCGCCATTTCTCTTCTCTCTCTCTCTCTCACCTCCTTCCAGACTCAAGTCCGCCGAGTCGACTCTGTTTTTTGGGTCTTCGCCCGGCTTATTGCTCGTCTATTATCACATGAGCCGGGGCCAGGCCAAGATGCACTCCCAGTTGATCTCGACAGGGACCCGAGCTGCAAAGACTCCGATTGCGCATTCACACAATACCTCCCCTCCCATTCCACATTGCAACTCTACCCCTACCCGAGTCCTATTCAGGTGGATTTCCAGAAAATCCAAACGTGCTGACTGTTGGCCCGTACCAACGACACCTACCAATCTGTATTGGGTAGTCCCGACTGCTTGGACGACTGCCGTCGCACATGGCTTTTCAGAGGCACTGCTGGGAATCACATACTGCCAGACTGCGAGCATTGATTACAGTACAGAATCCACGACATCATCTCGACAACAATTAAGGAAAACAAGATGAGGCCACATCAACAATCAAAGCCCGCTCGTGATAATAGATCCTGGCAAGTCTAGGCATCCTGGGACTTCTGGTCGTGGCTCTCGTCATCACAACTTCCTCTTCCTCCGACTCGCCCGATCTGTCGTTCCTCAATCCGCCGCGTGCATTGGACAGGCAGCAAGTTCTCATGATGTCTTTGCATGTCTGTCTGCATTGCAGAGTGCATATCGTGGCCGGGGAAATCCCTGTACGGTCCTCGTAAGCCCTCGCTCAGCGGCCACGGCTGCCCATCAACGTTGCAGTGCTACCAAGGCATGTTTTTGTTCTTCCTGCTGCTAGTCTCTTGGAGTTGTGCCACAAGAGCGAGCAGTCTCTTCGTCCCTCTGCCCTCTCTGCGGAGCACCACTCTATGTGGCTGCGATAAAGATCGAGCCATGCATTGCAGGTTGCAGCCGTCAACAAGACGTTCTGTGCCGCCATTGGCCATGTCCTGTTCTACCGCGTGTGATGGCTAATAGACGAGCTGACATGGGATCAAGATTGGCTGCCGACCGCTTACCTCGGACCAATGACGGCCATGCTATAGACGCCCTCTCGTCTCCATCCGGCCTAGTCGACCATATTCCCCGCCGCCGCCCATATGGTTTTTCTATTTTTCGCTCACCAACTCGTCTGTTTGTCTGCGGAGCACATTGCTCTTTTCTCTGATCGACCAATATGCTTAGCCGCCGGCCATGCAGTGTCGCGATTCCTCTGCTGCCATACGCCGCCCTTTGGGACTAGTCCATGTGCTCCAGGTGCTATTGCCTTGGATCGACGTGCAATTCCGACCATAGAGAGGCCATGCAGGCCCGGGGCAGTCGACCGCATCCCTGGCTAGAGTACGGATGACTGCCGGCCACTTGCCAAGTTGGCGTTGCCCAGCCATACCAGCCAGGACGGTCCATGTCGTTCCCACGGTCGGCATACGGGCCTCGAGGGCCTCACCACCCGGCCGCCATCATTATAATAATAGCCACTCCTCCCTTCCGTCTTGGGCCTTTCTCTTCTTCTTCTCTCCAGCAAGCATTCAATCTTCAAAGCTAGTCTTTTCGTTTTTTTCCCTCTACCCCCTTTCTTTCACCTTCTCCAGTGTTGTCAGAGCTGTGCTCTACTCACTTTCTAATACTCAAAAAACTTAATATCAAAAAATCAACAAATTTTGCATACTAGTTGCAGGTCAACTATACGCCCATAATTCACCACCGCTTTATACCCCCCAATAATTAAACGAAAATACTAGCTTTCTTGCTCGAAACGCATTTCTTTTTCCCTGGAAAGGTTCAACAATAGCGAGACACCGACAAGTTCATCAATAACAACTACAATCTTTCAAAATGTCGTCTGTTCAGCTCTCTTTCTCTCTTCGCGTTTCTTCTGGCGTCAAGTCCGTCCATTTGCTTGGATCCTGGGACAACTACGTCGGCCAGCTCCCGCTCGCCAAGGACAAGTCTTCCTCCAAGTCCGGCTCGTGGAAGGGCACATTCAAGTTTTCGGGCACCCTCGAGGCCGGCCAGCGATACTGGTACTACTACATCATCGATGGCTACCACGTCTCCCACAACCCCAGTGAGGCCTCGACCGTCGAGCCCACCACCGGCCGCGCCCTGAACATCCTCGATGTCCCCAAGGACAAGCACAGCAAGTCTTCCTCCAAGTCGCACAGCTCCTCCAAGAGCTCGTCGAAGCACTCCTCCAAGGACAAGGACTCCAAGCACCGATCTTCCAAGCGTGGCTCCCTCGCCGTCGACATCCCCAAGGGCCGCCCTCTCTCGACCTCGCAGATCAAGGCACCCAAGCCAATCTCGCCTCACGCCACCCGTCACATCCTGGATGCTGACTACTGCGACGAGGACATTGACGAGCTCACCGCCCGCTTTGGAAGCGCCGGCATCGACGAGGAGGAGTTCATCACCGACTTTGCCAGCTCTCCCGTGTCGTCATCCGGCTCCAGCCTGTCCTACCGCTCCGACAGCTCTTCGCCCAGCTCGTCGCTCTCCGGCTACAGCACCCCCAGCTCCGACTGCAGCAACTGCACCTGCGAGCGCTACGGTATCACCCGCAAGGGAGACCGCGTCAAGATCGACTGCGGCGGTGCCCGATGTGGCTACAGCGACTCTGACAGCTCCTGCTCCAGCGGCGACGAGTCCGAGGAGGAGTACGCCTCCCACAGCACCCGCCGCAACGGCATGGTCGTGCGCGCGTAGATGGCTCAACCACCGGAGGGGTCCTATCAGGAAGCATACGCTTGGTCACCTGGCCAGAATTAATAATTTCACAATAGAAGAGAGAAGAAGGCCGTTCACTTTCATTTGCGGGCAGCACTCGCCGATGTACGCCTGTACATCGCGCCGGCTGCTCCGTCTTGTTGCTTATTGCATCCCTCACGCGTAGGATTTTTGCGAGCGCTTCAAGCCGGCCTTGTCGCCTCGCACCTCGCGTGCCTAATGGGTCGATGCTCCGGCCCCCACGACACACAACTTTTTTGTGGTCGTGTGATTGTCTACTTTTGTTCTGACAATACATCCAGAGCGCGGGAGACCCTTGCCGTCGTCCTCGGACGACAGCAATTTTGGGTTCTCTCGACCTGCTCTGCGGCAGCACAGCGAGCCTCGCTTTTTCAAAGAGAAGCTCGCTGGCGGTTGCTTGACAATATGTGGTCTCATACCAACCGATGGGAAGGTCTGAGCATTCCACTGATGAAGAACAGGGGATGGAAGGCAGAACGGTACCATGGGTGCCTATAGTAGTGATAGATGACTCTTGAATCTGAACACACTTATCTGCCTTAATACTTTTGGTCTTCCCAGTAAAATTTCCTGATCCTACCTGTCACATTGCTCTCACTGTGGAAATTGAAATAAGAAAAGAGAACACGTTCTGTGAAGACCCTGTATACCGTTTTGCTTTTCAACCATGTTCACGAACATTTCTACTCCTGGCATGACGTGCAAAGAGGTGACCCAACACATCAGTCATTTCAGCGTTGTATAAGTGGGCACGCTTTTTTTTTTTTTCTTGATTGACGGCCGTCAGCTTTGTCAGATCTTGACGCTGTGTACCCATGCCGGTCAAAAGTCTGGCAAGGCTCTGACTGCATGGCAAAATACAAAAGGTGTGAGGAGTAACGCCGTTCTTCCGAAGCAGTCCAAGTTTGATCTTTGATCTGCGAGCTCATTCCTTCCCATTCCACCATGGAAGGACTACGACAACGCGCTCGTGCCGCGTTTCCAGGAGGTCTCTATTTTAAGGAGTTTTCTCGCCAAGGGGAAATGGATGTGGAAGTGGCTGAAATGTTGAATTGTCCAAGCCAAAGACCCAGTTACACAGAAAGAAAGCTTCCGTTTCAAAGGCTGGTCGGAGAAATACGGGATTCGGCTTTGAATAGGACCCCAAAAGAGTCCACACAACAAAAACCAGACTTCGAATCACTACAGCTCATCACCATAGGCAGTCATGTCTTGCAGTCAAATGAAGTAGTTGAAGGGATGTGCCCAGGAATTCTGATCGACTTGCCCCAAGGGGATTTCCTTGATTTATTCGAAGCCTGCGAAATCGAGCCCTACTTTTTGTACTTGATTCCGCAGAACGCAAATGGCTATCAACACTTCAATCACCAACCAAGGGCCTCCAAAAAAGGACACGTGGATTCATTCTATCTGTGCTCGCCCTGGCTGACGGCGATATGGTCCTATAACGCCTCTATGGGAAACATGAGGGCAATTGTTCTCTTACCGAGAGAGCCCGTTTTGAATGAAAGGATCGTGGAGAGTCACAGATCCGTCATGGACACTAGCCTCACCACGAATGCCAGACTGGTCACTTTTCGGGAAATTACGGAAATCCTCAGAGAACAGCAAAACCTAGTCGATAATCCGTCGTTCCTGCATATGGTATTTTCTATCGAGATAAGTACATGTCTATACGACGTGCTCCGAGACGAAGGCATATGGTTAAGGCGTTTCGAAATTCTTTCATGGCAAATCCAAGAGTCTCAAGCTGTGGGGGGATTGCCAAAGCTAGGGGCCGTCGACATCAAGCCACAACTATGGAAGCTCGTGAGGGCGTCCAAAGTGATCGGTTTCTTTATATCGGATCTGGCAATAATTGCAAGACAGAATGATGTAGCTCTCGAGCTACTTAGTACTCTAGCGAAGACTCGTGGCATCGAGCAGCTAGATGAGACCTGGGCATCGGAATCGATGGTTCCCTCACACTCTGATCAGGCGGCAGAGTGTAATTTGGGGCAAGCCATAAGCTTATTGCATAGGCAAGCGGCGTCTCAAAAGAAAGATATCCAACAATTACAGCAACGGGCGAGCAATCACTCCTCTATGGTACGCAAGTTTTGAAATCTAACACACAACATTGCTCGCCTCGAATTCACGCTGATGACTGACGCGCAGATATCGAGTCTGATCAACCAGAACATGGCAATTACTACGCAGGGTGACAGTACTGCCATGAAGACCATCGCCGCCATGACCATGTTCTTTCTCCCGGCCACCTTCTTTGCTACACTGTTCGCGGTTCCGACGTTGCACTGGACGGAAGAGCAAGTCGTCTCGGATCGGTTCTGGATCTACTGGGCATTCACGCTTCCGTGTACAGCATTCGTTATACTCGTCTACATGTACTGGCAAAAGTTGCGTACATGGATGAGGCTCCATGCTGAACCAAAAAACATGGAGAACGCGGGCTTGGTCAAGACCGATCAATTCGAGCAACTCGAGCAGTCGCTGCCTTCAGCCTCTCAACTCGACCGTACTGGAACACTGACGGGACCAGACGAGTTCTAACACTCGTATGCAATAAGCGCCAAAAGCTTTCTGGAGCAGATTGTTTCCCAAGATGCGAGTTCTTTTGAAAATAAAAAATCTATCAAACCCTTGTCTCCGGGGATCGTCTGGTTATATTTCATGGTTCAACAGATACAAAAGACTAGACGAAATTGATGCGTTGTGTCTGTTTTGGGATATTTATTGTTTTGTCTCGCTATTCTCAAGTGAAATCACGGGATGGTATATGTGCGAAGCACAACACAGCGTTAAGCTAAGCGCATGTTATTCCTATTCCTTTAACTCTCCAGTCTCAAATCCAAACTATAAACTATAACATGGAAATTCAAGAGTCAAGACTTGATTTAAAAATAGCAGAACAACTCCGCCAAAAAGCCGAAAGACGCGACGCGTACTTGATAGCCAAGAACCCGCTTTTGGTAACATTTGCATTCGCTGGTCGGTCCATTGATCGCCAGACAATTGGCGGGGCAGCAGCTCTTTGCTTCACCGCGAGTGGCGGGGTAATTGTCACCGGTGGAGGGGAGGGAGAGGAGAGGGACCCTCAACTCGTACGGAGCTCTTTGAACCCCTGAGCTGTCTGTTACGGATCCAGAGCTTCATAGTATTGGCAGTGAAATGTGAATTGAAAGACAATTCCATATCTAGCCAGTCTTTTTGTGGTTAGAATATACAAAAGGCAACACCTAATTGTATTCCTGTCTTTAGATCAATTGCAAAGGAATATATCCCATCATGGCTTCGCAAATCCCCATCGTCGACTCCCACATCCACCTGTACCCAGAGTCGGAGCTGGAGACGCTGGCATGGTGCAAGCCCGACGGGCCCCTGGCCAAGCAGCACTCCCTGGAGGAGTACAAGGCGGCCACCGCGCCCTCGCCTTCGCCGGTCAAGGGCTTCGTCTTCCTCGAGACGGACCGCAAGGTCGACCTCGAGGCCGGCGCCCGCGACGGTAGCGGCTGGGAGTACCCGCTGATGGAGGTCGACTGGGTCCGGCGCATCGCCGCTGGCGAGCCGCGGGACGGCGAGGGCCACACCAAGGAGGACGCCGCCCTGTGCGCCGCCTACATCCCGTGGGCGCCGCTGCCCAGCGGGCCGCAGGTCATGGAGCGCTACATTGAGCGCGTGCGCGAGGCCGCCGGCGACACCTGGCCCAAGGTCCGGGGCTTCCGCTACCTGCTCCAGGACAAGCCCGACCGGACGTGCCTGACGGACGACTTCATCGAGAGCCTCAAGCTCCTGGGCCGCCGGGGCCTCGTGTTCGACGTCGGCGTCAACCAGCACGACCGCGGCCGCGTCCAGCTCGAGGAGACGGTGGAGATGATCGACCGGGCCCACGAGGGCGTGCCAGAGGACCAAAAGGTCAAGTTCATCCTGAGTAAGTGCCTTTTCTAGCATTGCCCGATATACTCGAGACCCCGGACTTACACTGCTCATAGACCACATGTGCAAGCCGGACCTGACCGTCTACAACGTCCTGACCGACACGTCGTACATTGCGTGGCGGACGGCCATGTTCACGCTCAGCAAGAGCCCCAGGACGTACATGAAGCTGTCGGGCGGGTTCCCCGAGATGACCGAGTCGCTGCGGCAGCGGTCGCCCGAGGAGATCTTCGAGGCCCTCAGCCCGTGGCTCAGCGTCGTGCTCGCCGCCTTCGGCCCCTCGCGCATCATGTTCGCCAGCGACTGGCCCGTGTGCACCGTCGGCGTCGGCCCGGGCGCCTGGGCCAAGTGGCAGAAGCTCGTCGAGAGGCTCTGCTGGATGGCCTCGCTCGAGGACGAGGACCAGAAGATGATCTGGGGAGGCACGGCCGTCGAGGCGTACGGCATCCAGCTGTGAGGGTGTTTGATGACAGAGGCTTGAGGGAGATCAATGCACGAGATACCAAACCAAAGATTCATACAAGAAATATCAAAGCATTTAATGGAAAGTCCGTATTTTGCAAGGGAGCCTGCCAAGAGTTTCGTGCCGCAATCACCAATCATTATAACGGATTAAAGTTTGACAGGCAGGTATATAATCATGCCAAAGAAACAATCAATATAGCGTGATTAAGACCAGGAATTCCCTTGGACATCCAATTCGAATTCTCATCAATCCTCCATCTCGAAATATCTCGAAATCAACCTAAGTAGTAAACTCCAACCGATTCCCCGAATAATCCCTCGCAAAGAACCGCGTCGGATAATCCGCCGTAGTCTCGCCCGAGCTCTCGCCGACCTCGTCGCACTCGAGCGGCGCGTCCCCGCCGCCGGCGGCCTTGTGCGCGAGGATGCGGCGCTGCAGCTGGACCAGCGCGCCGCGGCTGCCCAGGCGGAAGCACGGGTGCCGGCTCGACCGCGGCTCCGTCGTGTCCCGGTCGTGCTTCTGGATGGAGATGTGAATCTGTTGTTGCGGCCCCGAGGAGGTGGGAGGCCCCACGTCGAACCACGCCAGCTCGTGGACCTGCGCCGCCGGCCCCGCGCGCGGCGTCAGGCCCAGCGTCGTCCCGTAGAAGGATTTCGCCTGGTCCAGCGTGCCCGGCGGGATGGACAGGTTCACGTGGGCGATGCCCTGGATCAGGGGCTCGGGAGGGGCAGACATCTTGGGTGAAATATGGGAGAGTTTGTTTTGTAGTTTTGATGGCGGCTGTCAAGTCAAGATATGGCTGATGAGAATATCTGGGAATGTTGAGGAGGAAATGACGTCTATCTTTGGCAGACTGTATTGCGCGAGTTATCGTCGCTTATATATAACAATCTGGGGTAAACTATAACGCGGGGGTAGAGATGGGCGGACTGGGGCGTTGGTGGTCAGCAGCTCGGTATCTTGAGCCGAATCACGCGAGGGTATGATGGTATTTGCAAAGAACAGGCCGAATGACTAATAGGCCGATACTATTGGAATGTCAACATATCCTGATCTGCGTCCATATCGCCGGCAGCTTTCTCTTTGTGATTCAGAACAGGCAATACATTGTGCCGGTGCTGTTTTTGCGGAGCGGCGTAGCAGCTTTCGCTATAACTCCACTATAAGGCCAAGCCCGGCGATTATTTCTTCTTGGAACGAATCAGGTAACATATCGCGGCACAGCTGATGTCGTTCACAACGGTCACAGCTCACCATGAGCAATACATGTATAAGTTGAATGTTTGTGGGCTATAGCCCAATCTCTGTTTCCTACTAGTATGCTTGTAATAATAATATCTGGGCTGTTCGATCTATCTATTTTTGGATTTGGTCCAATTCTATACCTTCCCTGTAAGGATCGTTGCGCTGTTGATCGCCCCCCGGAACGCCGGCTCAAGAGAATGTCTATACCCAATTAATACAATGTTCTCCGAGAAGATATGTGAGCGCGTCATTTGTGTGATGTTCATTGATCACGACGCATTAGTGACTCGACTGGTATCGTCGGAATCGAGTTTTAGGTGATGGAGCTGGTCAGTCGCTCTCAAAGAGTCACCCGGGCTCGGAGAAGTCGACTTGGTCGAAGAGAGACTCGGACAAGGCGACTTGGGCCAGTAGAGACTCGGACAAGGTGACATCAGCCACTAGTCAGATGTCGTCGACTTCTTCGAGGCGGTGCCAGGAACCGTTGCCAGGTTCCGGCCTCCCTTGCGGCCGGTCTTCAGGTCTCTCCTGGAAGTGCAGCAGCAGCCCAGACCGGCGTGGATGATAAAGGCGATAAAGGTAAAGCCCGCGCCGAGCCACATGAATGCCCACATCTTGACGCCAATGTCGACTTGAATGTTGAGATCGGTCTGGGACGTCAGGGCGTACTCGAAAACCAGGGCCATACCCGTGGCTACACCGGCCGCGGCGATGACCATCAACGCCGCGATGAAGGCAAAGATGGAGAACGGGAAACTCCACCATCTCGAGTAGATGACGATGGGTGCGAGGAGCATGAGAACAAAGTCCAGCAGCAGTCCAGCAAGGAAGAAACCGAACATGACCTGCGAGGCAATGCGCAGAACCTTCAGGACCGTGTTCACCTCGGCGGGCAGGGCAATAGATGCGCCGGCAAAGAGTTCGCTCTGTAGGATCTCTACAGGGTTGAACCAGTAGAGAGAGGTTGGCGTCGAGCAAGACGTGATGCCCCTGCGAAAAGTGTTAGATTCCATATAGGTTATATGTCGATTGCAGGTCGTCTTACTCATCCTCGTAGCCCTCACAGAAGTTCCATAGTCCGACCTGGTAGAAATCGTGCAGACCCAGGGTTCGTGCAATAGAGTTTGTCAAGGTCAAGCCGCTCACTCCCGAGGTCGCCGAAGCCAAGATGTCGGACAGGTCGAGCTTGAAGAAATAAATGCTACCCAGCACCTTGGAGCCCTTCGTACTTCCTATTTCGGTCTATTCCACCCAATCAGAACTAGGGTCGCGCGTTGAGTATAGGTCACTCGAGACTCACCAAGATCAGGAATATGACAGCCAACATGTAGCAGATGGATGAGAATATGATGGCGCCCTTCCTCGTCTTTGTCCTCTGCTTGAGCGCAAGCTGGTTGTCTGGCAGTGCGCCCTTCTCTTGGGCGCTGGCATCGGGCGTTGCAGCAGCCCGCCGCTTGCGGAACCCGGGGAGACCCATTGGCGATGTGGGATGGGATTTGAGACTTGTCGGGTGTTGTGGTCAATCACCGGGCGCCGTAGTCTCTAGGCGGTATTTCAGTGAGTACGAGGGTAACAGCGACCACGAGGCACCGGAGGACACGCTGGTGAAATGCAAGATCGATATTGATGAAGCGAAGGAATAGACACGGAAAAAAGGAAAAGAGTCTCAAAGTGAGGCTTCTAGATCAGATCTCCAGCCAGACAAGCTCTCACGCCGAAAAAAGGTTTCTCTCGCAAGGTCAGGTCGATCTGCCAAAACATTGAATCAGGATGCACCAGGGTCTATCTGCAGTCACTGCGACGGTGACGTGGGTCGGGTGCGCTGGGGGGCTTTCGGGCTTGTATCGAAATGTACTCATCGTCCACTCTCGCGGTCCCGTATTTCCTTATTAGTGGCCCCAGCTAAGAGTCTGGAATGATGCCGGCGATTCGCCCCGTGCAGTGGCGGAGCACCCGAAGCAGCGTAAATGAGTGGGATGGATCTCCCTGAATGGCAGATGGATCCCTGGCTTTACCTGCCTTCCTTCTTTCTTCGATCAGAGGCTCCAGCTTTTTTCCGGGTCCAGCACCACCACCAGCTTTTCCAGCTTGACCTGATGATTGCGCGTACTTCTGACTTGTGTGGGCGGGTTGAGCGGCAACCCTCTTTGCAACTTTGAACGCTGACCATACGTGAAGCTTGTGGGGAGAGGGACCTGAGGGGTTGAATTCGAACAGAGGGGGGCTGGGTTTTGGCTTTCTGCTTTCTGGGGCTCCAGAACTTCGTAGTGGGGGTCCCTGAACCCTCTCCTTCTGGGCCCTGGACAGCCTGGCGGGCAATTGCCTGTTGCCTGGCGTAGAGTACTGTACTAATGTCACTGCTAGATGAGCGGCTCTTCTAGCTGCCAACCATCATAATTTCCTCTGGCGGGAAGGATTTGGTATTCCCGGGGCTCTGCTTCATTCGGTACTGCCACGACCTATCAATCTCCAAAAAAAAGGATTCTGCCGCAGTCGCAATCCAATACGCCGTTGCAGGTTTGTCTGTCCGCTGTTCTGGATCGTATTACATACCTCGAATTGTCTTCCACTTGCACTGCTGTCCTTGACTGCCCGAAGCTTCCGGCATACTGTGTACTGTGCAGGTACGAGACGTGCTGCAAATAGGTTGTCACACACTTCATACACACCTCTTCATGCTCTTCACTCGTCCACCATCGCTGTTCCAGTCTGACAAAGATGGGACCCGGCAGACCGGCAAGCCAAGGAGTGCACAAGCCACCGAATAATAGAGATTCCATAGACCATCTTAATTTTTTCAAATCTTGGATGTTTCTCTCTATCCCTCTGATTAGTCCGATCTAACCATGAAACAGATTATCAAATAATACTACTTCACTTAGATTGAATTAGGAAAACGATAGACTCCCCAATTGGGATACGCATAAAGCTTAAGAAAGATCGCCTATTCTAGAGATCGTGACCCCACAATGGAACAGTGCTAGAGACAAGAGCTGAGAACCCAGCGACGTCATGAACAGCGCGATAAACATGGTGCAGTGAAAGAAAAATAGCAAGAGCAGCGACTGAGAGGGACAACTCATCAACCCACGCCAACGCGCCAAACAAGCACGACCTTGCTCGTTGTTTCAGCGCATCAGCCCCCCTATCCATCACTGGCGGCCGTGATAGGATGTGTCCCACCCTCCGCCCACGGCATTTGGTGCGGCGATCTCAGTGCCCAGCTGGGTAACGGATCCATCGCGCTCAAGTACCTCTGGGTATCTCGCCCTGACCCAGAGCATTGCCTAGCATTGCCCAGCTCAGCGCTTGAGGTCTTGCCAGTGCTGGTCTGCAAACCATTCTTGCTTGGTCTCTTCCAAACTGTCTGGGTCAAAAGGCCTAGAACCTCCTGCCTTCTTCTCCGTCCGGGATTGTGTTAGACTTTTTTCCCACATGAGGTCATCTTTGGCTTTTAGGGGACTTGTCGTCTGGCGCAGCTGTCTTGCTTAATTCTATTTTTCTTGTTTTATCGTGCAGAGTTCCAACGCCGGAACTGAAGGAAAAAAGCCCCTGACGTACGTTTATACCCGCATTGGCCCTGTTGCGGTGGAGGTGACATTCGGTGCCGACTAGACGGCACCGGCACGACCGAATCCGGACAACTGCCTTGCGTAGGACAGTGAACAACTGTGATTCTTTTCCACAAACGTTGGACTCCATTGGGGACTCATCCTTCTTCTCTTCTGCGCGGCACTTTGCTTGCGAATCTCAACCATGGCGTACCGGATGCTGGGGTCGCTGCTCCTCTTCGGTGCAACTGTTCTCGCTCAGGATGGCACCTCTGTGTCGGACTCGAGGACGTCGGAGACGGAATCAGCAACCACGACTGAGGGGACTCCGACGGGCACTTATCTGACATACACGTCGCAAGAGTCGAACTTGGGGACCTTGTCGGATGATACCTCGACCTCCATGAGCGGCAACTTTTCTCAGTCCACTGTATCTACCACGGACAGCAGGACCTTCCTGACCGGATCAGCTGCTTCAACGTCGGGCAACTTTTCTACCACGGCCACGACCGTTGCTACGCCTACCGTCACCAACACCAGGCCTTGCAACAACTATGCCGAGTTCTGCAGTCGCCAGTACGGTAACATTACCGAGGTTGCTTGCCACAACTCACCCTTCATTACGAAGAACAACCTGGCGGCAAACCAGCAGTACGACGTCACCTACCAACTCAACGATGGCGTTCGGTTCCTGCAGGCTCAGATCCAGTGGCCTACGAACGGCACTGAGCCGCATTTCTGCCACACCAGCTGTGACATTCTCGATGCCGGCCCCATCACGGACTGGTTGACCACGGTGAAGGACTGGGTTGCATCTCACCCCTACGACATTGTGACTATCCTGCTCGGTAATGGTAACTAGTAAGTTGCACATGACTCTATCGAACTCTCTATCTGGGCCAATGGACGGGAGAGATTCTATACTGTGGAACAATTGCTGACAATTATCGTAGCTCCGTGCCATCGCTATACTACCCCTACATTGAGTCGACGGGCATCCTGGATTACGTTTACACGCCGCCTCTGGTTCCCATGACCCTCAATGACTGGCCAACACTGAGCGACATGATCTTGTCGGGCAAGCGAGTCGTCATGTTCCTGGATTACATGGCCAACCAGACCGAGTACCCCTGGCTGCTAGACGAGTTCTCGCAGATGTGGGAGACGCCCTTTGACCCAACAGACACCAGCTTCCCTTGCACCGTGGAGCGCCCCCCGGATCTGGCGGACGCCGACGCCGAGAACCGTCTGTTCATGATCAACCACAACCTCAACCTGGAGCTGTCGATCTTGGGAACAAGCATGTTGGTACCAGCAAGAGCTGATCTCAATGTTACCAATGCCTCCAACGGTACCGGTAGCTTGGGCCTGTCGGGCCAGAACTGTGTTGCCCAATGGAACAGGCCACCCAAGTTCCTCAACGTTGACTACTACAACTACGGCAATTTCCCTGGCTCCGTCTTTGAAGTGGCTGCGAACCTCAACAACGTTACCTACAGCCGCAGCTGCTGTGGCACGACGAGCGCTGGTTCCAAGCTGGGACTCGACAAGCTGTCATACCCAGTCGTGGTCTTGATGGCAGCCATCTCGGCGGCCTTTTTGAGCATGTAATCTAGACTCAGCGGAGAAGGAGAGAGGGAAGCACACTACGAGGTAGAAGTGTCTTCAATCTGTGTTGCTGTCGGGTCTTGAGTGTCAGCAATAGCAACCCAAGCACGAATTCTGTCATATTTCGGCATTGGCGTTCAGGTTAGACTTTTGGCTATTATAGATTAGTTGAATAGGAAATAGAGGACAAGCGCAAATGTACATCTACCTTTATCAATTTCTCGACTTGTATGAATCCTTTTAGGCTTTTGTCTGCCGGTGATCTGACCCCCAAGCCCCGCGGTACAGAGCACGGACTACGCCTACGCCGTACCTGAGGTACGCGACCTTAGTACGTAAGATAGCAGTTGAGGGGCAACTGCCAAAGACTCTAGCGTGCCTGGCAGACTTGCCGGTCGCCGGCCGAGGTCACGTGAGCCATACATGTCTGCGAGTCCCAACGGCGCCTAGCGCCCTTTTCCTTTGACTAATCGCCCGCCGTCCGAGTCTTTTGCAGACTTGTGGTTGGCCTTTTCCCACTTCCCCATCTCACCTTTCTTTCCATCGCCATCCAGAACCGACGACCATCACCACGATCACCACGCTCATCGCCCGTGGAATCGCCATCTCTGGACGACTGCGACAATCGCGCTCAATAGCCGTATTGAGTATCACAGCCCATCACGACCCGCGCCTTTGGCAGCAAGCTCTGCACTCTTGTTTGGCCGCCTTGTCGCACTTGCCCGCCACAATCGCGATCGACCCCAGAATAACCGACGGGCGATGGTTTGCTAACCGGCACTCTTTCCCAACACATACCGTTTCTTTTCGCCTCATCTGGTAGGGTAGGTTGAACGGGACTGGCATTTCCAAAACGAAGTTGAGCTCGGATACCTGGTGCGCGGTGTGCTGGGATCAGGAGGAGATTGTGCCACCATTGTCACTGAGAGGTGATCTGGCTGTCAAGTCTGCCTTTGGCTTTGTGTACACTTCCACAGTCTCTGTGTTTCATTCTTCTCGAACTTGAGGGAGCTGAGGGCTTCCTTCTTTCCGTCGTTGTTCTTTCAGTCTCTACAAATCATAAGAATTTGATTCCCCCATTCCATCTACTTTGCCAGCTGGTCAATTTGAAGAAAAAAAGGAAAGAAGAGGAACAAATCAATCTGGACAAGAGGCATCGCGCCCGGAAAAGAGAAGGGTCATCGCAATAGAAAGAAGCAATCCCGCACCGTCCAAAAACTGGCGGCTCAGAATCTACATCTCTCATTTGCCTCCGGTGCAAGAAGATTACGAAGGGACAAAGAAGATCAACCCCGCGACTCGCGCTGTCCAGCACCCATCAACCCCCTCTCAATAACTAAACTGAACAGTAGCAGCAATCCGGCCTTTGGTGCAGGCTTTCTTGACCCTGGTGAAAACTCCTCCCCAAGACCTTTGCCTCTACTACTACTATACTCCACCACAAGTGACCGTGGTTTACGTTCTTCACAATGACTTCGTCAGTGTTTTACAAGTTCAAGTCGCAAAAGGAGCCCTCGCGTGTCGAGTTTGACGGCACCGGCATCTCGGTATTCGAACTCAAGCGCGACATCATCAAGTTGAGCGGCCTTGGAGATGGCACAGACTTTGACTTCGCCATCTACGCCGAGGATGGAGCTGAAGGTAGGCAAGATGCGATGTTTGGTTCCTGTTGTGACACGAGCGCTAACCAAACGACAGAATACGAGGATGACCTCGCCATCATCCCTCGGTCCACGACCGTCATTGCCAGGCGCCTCCCACCCATGAAGCCAGGTGCCGGCCGTGCCGCTAGATATGTCTCCGGCAAGATGCCCAACAGTGCGAAGAACTCTTCGAGGCGCGAGGCCACAGCAAAGACGGCCAAGCCGTCGACCCAAGGCTTGGCGCAGATGAGCAGTGCTCTCACGGAAGAGGAGAAGCTGGCGGCCATGTTCCAGGTCCAGTCAGACCAGTGGACCGCGCAGCAGGAAGAGATGGCGAACCAGGCGCCCGTGTACAAGCCCGGAGCAAAGAAGCCCGTCAACGTGCCCGACCACGAGCCGCCCAAGGGCTATGTCTGCTATCGATGTGGTCAAGTAGGACATTGGATACAAGTGTGTCCCACCAACGACAACCCAGAGTTCGACAACCGGCCCAGAGTCAAGCGGACGACGGGTATTCCTCGCTCTTTCTTGAAGACAGTGGATAAGGCGACGCTTCAGCAAGGGGAAGGCGAGGATGGAGTCAAGCCCCCCGCTGGTGTCATGGTAAACGCAGATGGAGATTATGTCATTGCAGAGCCTGATAAGGCGTCGTGGGAGCAATTCCAGGCCAAGTCCAAGACCAGCGCGTCCGCACAAAAGGCTGCCTCTGAGACAGATAAGGAACTGGAGGAGAAGGGACTTCTTTGCACCCTCGACAAGAAACTATTCATAGATCCAGTGACCACTCCCTGTTGTGAGAAGACGTTCTGCAATGAATGCATCACGAACGCGCTCATTGAAAGTGACTTCGTCTGTCCCGCGTGCCAGACGGAGGGAGTCCTCATAGATGATCTCAAGCCGAATGACGAGGCTGCCACTAAAATCCAGGAGCACCTCAAGGAGAAGGAGCAGGCCAAGAAGGAGAGGTCGAAGAGCCCCGTGAACGCGCAGTCTCCCGCCGCGGAAGAGCCAGTCGATGGTGAAGCGCCAAAGCCCGAAGAGTCGGGCACGCCCAAGAACTCGGGGCCCGACACGGAGACGGCAGACGACAAGGACGGCAAGAAGTCGCTCACGCCAGCACCCGAGTCGGCCAACTCGCCTCAAGCGGTGGCAGTCAAACCACCAACATCCCCTTCCGCAACGCCCCAGCCTGCCACCAACGGCGAAGCCCCCAACAAGCCAGAGGAGCAGACCTCGAAGAAGAGACCCGCCGATGAACCTCTGGAGAGTGAACCAAAGATCCCCAAGGGCCCCAAGGCTATGCGGCAGCAGGAGGAACAGCAACGCCAGCAGCAGAACATGATGCAGCAAATGATGGGCATGGGCAACATGGGCATGAACAATATGATGTTCCCCAACTTCCCCAACATGGGCATGCCCAACATGCCGATGGGTATGGGTATGCCCAACATGCCCATGATGCCCCTGGGCATGATGAACCCGATGATGGGCATGGGCAACTTTAACCAGAACGGCGGATTCCCCAACATGAATGGCGGCTTCAACAACTTCAACGGTGGCGGCATGAACGGCATGGGCGGTGGCGGTCACATGAACCACAACAACAACCACCACCGAGGCGGCTATCAGCAGGGCGGCTTCAACCGGAACAACCAACATCATAATAACAACTTCAACCAGGCCAACGGTGACAGCGATGCCTACTTTCGCCAGCCTGTCAACCCCAATCGCCACCAGAACAAGCGCATGAGGAACAGGCCATCTGACTACAGAGAGCTGTAATGTACTTGTAAATGAACAAGCAGATGGCCATCCTCGAGATACGCATCCCATCACCGAGCACCATGATGTTTCCCACGGCCCCTCTCACCACTTTCACGGCATCATACATACTATAGCGGCATTTCACTTCTTCAGCGGAAAAAGACTGGCCCTGTATATGCACCAATCCCGGCCTTTTTTCTTCTTCTTGCGACGGCAACTTTTTCAGGTCTTGTTTTTTCCCCAAGGCGTTTTTTGGTCATCAATCATGGCCAAGGTGGCAGACTTTGATATATTCTATTATTATTCACGACACACAAAAAAAGAGAAAGGTCTGCACAACATTGCATGGACACGGAGTTCTTCTGGAGGCGTTTTTTTTCACCACGTGGACGAGGCCTTTTCTGTCTCCTCGTGGGTTTTCTGGTTGAAAGACAGCATGCGACTTGGCGACGGCAGCTGTAAGGGAGGAAAGGGAAAGGAAAGGAAAGGAGGAAGGGGGTAAATAAGGAGGTTCAGAGAATACCTCGAGGCAAAGACAAACGTCTCTTGTACATAGGTCTGTCTGTCTCTAGGCACGGACGAAGAATGAGCCACTGCACGCTTGACGGCTAGGAATGAATTCAAGAGATTGATAATGAAATAGGTTCGAAAACTTGTAAACGTGAAGACGTGATGTGATATATGTTTGGATTTTTTTTTTTATATTTCATTCTTTCGTGATGCTATCTAGAACTCTCTGCGTCTGCGCTGAATATGCCCCATCTGTCATTTAGATGTTGTATCAAAAAGTACTCAACAGTACTATCTGTATGCCCAGTGTGCACGCTTTCTTTCTAAGGAAGCAGCCTGAAGTTCTTTCATTCATATGTACACCAGCGCCAACGCTTTGCTTGTCCTCTTATGATTCCATGCCTCAAATGCAGTGCTGTTATTTCTTCCTCAAGCTTGACACGCATCTTTTCTATTCTTCTGATGCCTACTCGGGCGGCACGTAGGGGTTGACGAGCATGTCGCTAAACTTCTCGAGCCGGTCCTTGCCGCGGACCTCCTCGACGAGCAGGGGCATGCGGACGACGTTGAACTCGTCGTACAGCTCCTCGATCTGGTCGAGGTACTTCTTCTGCATCTTGCGGCGGGCGGTGCACTGGTCGCAGTTGCTGCCCTGCCGGGGGAACAGCAGCTGGTTGACGACGATGCTGTGCGTGTCGATGCCGTAGCTGGCGAGCTCCTGGATCATGCGCTCCGTCTCGTACAATGACAAGAACTCGGCGATGCAGACGCACACAAAGGTCGTCAGGTTCTCGTCCTTGAACTGCGCGTTGACCTCGGAGATGGTCTGGCGCAGGCCCTCGAGCTTCTCCATCATCTCGCCCAGGTTCTGCCCGTTGGGCAGGCTGCCGTTGGCGCCCAGGAAGCCGTTGAGCAGGGGCCCGTACTGCGACGACAGCTGGCTGACCTTGGCCAGGGCCTTTTCCAGGACCGAGGGGAACTGCAGGAACCGCAGCGTGTGGCCGGTGGGCGCCGTGTCGAAGATGATGGTCTCGTACGACAGGGACTTGACCTGCTTGAGGACCTCGGCAAAGGACATGGCCTCGTCAATACCGGGGATCTGCGTAAAACGTTGTCAGCCAAAAGTTATAATTCATGTATAGGGGACGTAGTATACTCACGGCAAAAGCAAGGTCCTGCATCATACCGCCCATGCCGCCGCCGAGCTCGTTCAGGTCGGCGCCGGCGCCGTTCTCGCCGCCCTGGCCGGCCATGAGGTCCTGGATGCTGCCGTTGGGGTCGATCTCCATGGCGCTGAGGTTGTCGAAGCCCTCGACGAGGCGGGCCTCCTTGCCGAACTTCTGGTTGAAGGCGTCGCTCAGGTTGTGGGCGGGGTCGGTCGAGATGAGCAGCACGGAGCGGCGCACCTTGGCCAGCTGGATGGCCAGCGAGCACGACGTCGTCGTCTTGCCCACGCCGCCCTTGCCGCCCACGAAGATCCACCGCAGCGTCTTCTGGTCCAGGATCGACTGGAGCGTCGGCTCCAGGCTGTCGGCGTCTAGCACGGCCGTCGACATGGTTGTGATGTGATGTGCTTGTGTGTGTGTATGTGTTGTTTGGGCGGTGACGTAGGGGTTCGAACCGTTCTGGGCGGACTCTCCGTCGGGAAAGCAGAGTGAAAGTGGATGGCTTCGGCGCGAAAGGAGATCGTAGAGAGATGAGGTATGTTTGCAGGCGGGATCCGACAAGCAAGGACAGGCGGCGCAACAAAGGTCGAGTCTCTCTATCTTAGATCAAGGACCCTTGGATCGTAATAAGTTCAGCGACGCTCCCCTCCCTTGAGCTAACAGGTGGAATGCGCTGGATGCCTCTAGATGCAGGTAGCGAATGTTTGCCCCTCCAAAGTCTCGGTTAACAGCATAACTACGGCCTCTCCGAGTCGGTCCAGGGACGAGACGAATTAGGTACAGCGCCGTTGTCATGGACAGAACGAGTTGACAGTATGATTTAATTCTATATTGCCATGAATCCCAACTTGTCTTTGCCTACTTAATTCCAAGTGCCCAAATAGCGACAAGAGCCTTTGTCGAGTTTCCCAGACCGATAGTTGGGTCTTGCTCAACCTGCCCTTGATGGGTGCTTTGTGCCTGTGTCTTCACTTACACTAGGTAGTAGGAACGGGTTAGGCCAACCATCGACACTTCAAGGTAACTTGGTAACATTAAGTAGCAAAATGCTCGACATAATAGACAATTCCCAATTGAATTTACCATGTGTTGAGCGCTCTTTTCCAACCTGTACTTGGTCATTCCCATAGTAGACACTGTACTGCTAGCAATTACTGCTCTGGTCTATCTTGCTTAGCGGTCCGTTCCATTCAGCCAGGTATTTACTGGCCCGGGACTGTGCGCAACTTCTCAGGCCATGAAGGGTTCGACCTTCAATTGTGTCTGGATGAACACAACACCAACCTCATGCGCGTGCCTACTTTGACGCCAAGCTGAATAACGTGGAATGTGATTGGGCATCGAAGATGCATGCACTCGGTGGAATTCTTGGACACCTGAAATAGTATCATCCTGCCCTCTATTCTCGACCCGCCTCTATTATCATTCCATCTTGCACCAACACTTGAGCACGGGAAGTGTTCTTCCTTTGTAAAAGTCTCGTCTTGGCAAACAATCGCAACCAGAGTTATTTAATTGGGCACCAATATTCCCGACAACATGGATCTGTAGGGCAGAGATGGCGGGAGCCTGGGAGATCTCAGACAAGATTGCGATTATCCCCGATCGTCGATCCGTGCCACAAATAAAAAAAGAAGCATCGCATGCAGGGCAAATGCAGACATGGATGTGCAGGTCAAAACTTAGCTTACAACTTCCACACACGCACAACCACATGCAACCAACCACGAAATGTCGCCAACGAAAAAAACACTTCATCACATCACACGAGAAAGCAAGCACGAAAGCATTTAGTTTGATGGGAAAGTTATATTTCCCATTTATCTGCCGTAGAGGCTACCAAAATCCCATCCGGGGTCTACAGATCTGTGTCTAACTGATGCCCCTTCCAATCCATGCTCAGCACACACAAGTCCTTTGCTTGTGGCGCACCTGCCCTGAAACCATCCGCTTTCGACCCAGGGCCAAAAGTGTGTAGTGTGTGAAAAAGTGAAAGCATACCAGTGCCTTTGGTGGTATCATAGAAGTGAAAGTGTTGTTGATTTTTTGGTGGAAAGTCCTGTGGGAGGCAGCAGTGGGCGGGATGGTTCCTGATGTGTGAGGGTGTGAGAGACTTAGGCAAAGTCCCACTCGACGCCAATGCGGCCGACGTCGAGGCTGGCGAGCAGCTCAAAGACCGCGGGGGAGACGTCGATGGCGTCGACGGCGCAGCCCATGCACTTGTCGACAACCTTGGCCTTGGCCGTCTTGCCGTTGAGGTGAATGTTGATCTCCTTGCCGCAGGGGTTGGCGCCGTTGTACTGCTCATAGGACAGAGCGACAATAGCGTCTGACTCGCTGTTGGTACCGCCGCAAGAGCCCAGGCCGGGGGCGTAGTAGGTCATGTCGCCGGAGTTGGCAGAGGCGAAGCCGATGGCAGAGGCCATGGCGAGGGCAATGCTGGTGAAGCGGACCATTGTGAAGGTGGTGAAAGAAGTGGTTGAGTGAGAGAAGTGAAGTGGTGTTGCTGCTGCTTGGCTTGGCAGATGGTGATCTTTTCCTGCGAAGGGAAAGTGGTTGGTTGTGAGAGAGTGGTGGTTGAGAAACTCGTCAAGAGTGGATCAGAGTATAGACTGGAAGTCTGAGAGAGTGAATGGTTCCGAAAAGGAAAGGAGTGCAACACCGATGATGGTTGAAAGAAGTGAAAGTGCTTGAGTGGATGTGGTTTCAAAGAGATGAAGGACAAAGAGGTGGGAGCCGGGGCATGTTTATATAGAAGAATCTGAGGGCGGCAGTCTGCAGCAAACGTCGCGTACTTGCCCCAGATTGTTCTGCCAGAATCCGTGCCTGCTGTGAGTAACAGATTGTTCAGAAACTTCAGACCAATGGACTAGTCGGGCCCAACGCTATTATTCACAGACAGGAACCGCTCTTGCTTCTTTGTCTGCGAACCACAGATCCAGATCGAACCTCGACCCCCACCGAACACACATCGAGAACCCCATCGAACTCCAGTACGGAACAGACGCCGACGTCAACTGGCAGGAGCAAGTACTCGAGGCTACTCGAGACTGGTGTGGAGCAGAGTGATTGGTTCGATTCATGTTTGTACCTGTCTGGACAGGGTGGTAGCAAGGGCAGTTGCGTCTAGGTATGGGGTAATTGTCCGATGGGAACCATGGGTAGGTACCACGGCATTCTCTAGCCACTTGGCCAAGACTCGGGTATAGCTGCCCGGGCCCCAAGTGACAGGCTGTTGTCAAGACGACTCGAAGCAGGAGCCACGGGAAGCACAGCAGTCCAGGCCGTTGAGGAACTAGCCTCGAGGGTCATCTCATCTCATCTCTCTCGTTCTCGGCCGGTGCTGACCTCTAGGCTCAGAGCAGGGACAGTCTCTCGACCGAGAGGGTGGGGGCAAGCACGTTTTGGGAACGTCCAGGGCTCGCAACGTCAGCCTTCTAGTCAGGGCAAGATTCAGCAAGTCAGGGGAGGAAGCTGGCCGAGTCATAGATGGGCCCCACTCGTCACGGAATTTTTCATCTTCTACACAGCCTGGGCCATGTCTACGTAGAGGAAAGAGGTGGTAGCTGCGGAAGGCACCGTCAGAAGGGCTACGCTACGAACCACGCGGCGGAACGTCTAGCCTGCCGGTAGAAAATTTCTGCTTCCTTTTTTCATGAGGGGCCGAGAGGGCCGGCCGTTGAGGGGCGCGTGCGGCCAACCACCGGTCGATCCTCCGTCATAGAGCTATGGCGTTTGCGGGCTGCGTTGGGTCGCTCGCCGCTCGAAACGTGGCAAGCGTGGGAAAGCCCTGACAGACTGAGGATGGTTGAACCATATCTGGTATGATGGGCTCTCGGGGCTCTTGTAGTTTACAGCGGCGGCCATCCATCCTACATATCCCTTATGCATGTCTTTGGGTCGAAGACCACAAACTACTGCAGGTTCCCATTTCTGCTGTTCTTGATAGCTGTCATGAGTGAATAGTCGACTTGCTGACGCGGACCGGATGCGGCTTGTTACGATTTCGGGGAGGTACAACAGCTAGAGTGCCCTCTTCCGACTGCCTGCCTGCCTGCCTAATGTACGTAGGTATGTATGTTGGCAAGCCCCTCTCTCCTTTCTGCGCCTCGCCCAGCAGTAGCCGCGCGCAAACTGTTACGCTGTTCCTCTCCTCCGAGAGTACGTGTCGTAGCTAAGACTTTACGAAACTGGTGGGACCCATGGGGCCGTCTAGGTTTCAAGTGTTGGCATGCTCATGGTCCAACCGCTCGGATATCGCCCAAATCGCCAGCCAATACATCGGTATTCGTGGCTATATACAGGTAGAAAAGTACTATGATCTTCAACCATGACCAATGCCCCCAGGCGGTACCAAGTGACGTTGGCTTGAGACATGCTTTCCACGCGGCAGATGTCAAGTGAGCCCCGGACTTCTTCGAGAAGGATTCGACACAAAGTGGTGTGGACGGTTGCCTCTTCGTGCTGGTCATAGTGATGAAATGTGCTGCTCAAAGTTGTTCGAAATTTTCTTCTGGCTCGACTCTAGCAAAGTCAAAATGTCTCTTGGTGGTGTAGCGTTCAGTCATGTTTTGGCCAGTCTACAGACCTGCCTTAGTGGTTCGAGGTATGGAAGAACGCAGAGCCGCACCAGTCAAGAAACAATTCCCAAAGTATCGGAACCGGCCCGCTAGTGTCGTACTTGCGTCGCGGCACGGGGCTGATCATCCTGTTAGAGCCTGTCTGTCAGCCTGTGTGTGGTTGCGACTGGACGGAGTTCGGGGTTGTCAGCGACATCGGATGTGCACATGGCTTGTGGTTTACATGGTACTTCTTCACGGAACTGCTCCAGACAAGTGGTCGACGCTTTGAAGTTGTCGGTCTTTCCGGTAATTACGAACAGTAACATGGCTTTTCCTTCTATATATCTGTCATGTGTACAGACAACGACACTACATATCATTCAATCCTTTCAAGTTTCTACCAGTCATACACTGAAGTGAACAAGACGAGAAAATCATAAAGAGCCGCTCGGGGAAGAGGAGAGACAAGAAACAAATCGCCAATAGGAATGAAGTTCCTGGGGAACCTCGGAAAGACGCCGGGCTCTTTTAGCTCTCGAGCTACCGTTTGAAGGGAGCCGGGCCCCAAGCCGCGTTGCACTTGGTTAGTTAGCCGCTAGACTTGGGCTCTTTTTTTCACATGGACGACGAGACGAGAAAAGGGGGGAAACATGAAGCATTCTTCCATTGAAACGAAACTTCGAGAATGGAGTCTCCGCCCAGATACCACGGATTGCCGTTGCCAAGAAATCTAGCGACGGGAGACACATCGACCGGGTCGCGGACAAAGAAGGGCCCCCCCGTCCTTTCTTCCCGGGAGTCGGGACCCAGAATACAGGAAACAATGCCAAGCTTTCATGATCGTCTGTTCAAGAAATTCCCGCAATGTCGAATGGAATCCATCCCATTGGGTCGAGTCGCAGAGCTGGGCGACGCGTCTCCAAATCTTCCCCTCTTCGCCATGTCGCCTTGTGGATCTGATGAGGAAGGACTCGAGGTCTGGGCCAGCGGGGACGTGATTGCAGCTTGCAGCTTGTTCTTGGGATGCAGTAGCTGGCTCCGTTCTATGTTTGCAGGCGAGCAGACACGGCAGTCGAGTTGCAAATTGTTGACCTACTCAGTGGCCAGGTCGATATCGTCATAGCGTGGTTGCACTATACGCATCAGTGTCTCAGCCAGCTAGAGAAACGGATCGACATTACTGATACAAGGCTCAAGTGCGTTGTTTGTTCAGTTTGTTTCGAGCTGTGCATCTGCCAAGTTGCAGAGTTGCTCGAGTCAAAGAAACTCTTCGCTGAGAATTTCGGTCTTTCTTCGAGACTGGCGATACTAGAACACTTCCACTAATTGTAACAGGTATTGAAGACTCCAAGTCATCTATGATGCTACACAGAACACATGTTCTCGATTATGGCTGCTCGGAATGTCGGTCTGGGAGAGTGCCAGTGATGTATGCATGACCATGGTCGGCCTTTTGCTGGATTGTATTACGACCTGACCAGGACGTCTTGATCCTCCGTCGAGGTAATAATTCCCGAGCTGAGGAAAGCAACGCATCCTTTCGAAACAATTCCACTACAGCATACTACTGCATGGTTGGTGATGGCATATTGGTGTCATTTTCACAACACTCGCTTGCGATGACAGACGGTGAGAAAGGTACGAGAATATGTGATTAATAACTGCAGAGTCTGGGCACCCTCAAGAGGAGACATGCTTCAACATGCCACAACCCGACGCTATCACATTTTTGCCGCAGCAGTTCCATCGAAAGCCGTCCGGCTTGCTCTGGGCAATCTCGGGTTTCAACAGCGCAAAGTCGATGCCCATGAGCTTCTCTGCGCGTTTGTCGTCGCCTATCCAGCATGGAGCCAGCGGATAGACCTCGAGACGGCCTCTGCCATCTATACTTGGAATTGGGTCAGTTGTTGGTCAGAGATCACGGAAACCCGCCCAAGACGACCAAAACGGAAAGATGAGCAAGGGAATAGATTGCTTACTGTAATGGTTGTCCAGAAATTTCTTGCAGCTCCAGCTATTTGAGTCCTCCGTGAAGATCTCACCGCACCGAATGCATTGCTGGTCCTGCATCCCCCGACAACGTATGGCAACTTTGCCGAGGACATCGGCCAGAGCCTTAAAGGCCGCCGACTCTGCTACTGGAATCAGCCACGGTTCGTCGAGCTTGGAGACCCACTGGCAGATGGCCTCGACCAGGTCGGCTTCGTTGGGCGTTCCTCCCGCCTGTAGTTCCAGGACCGATGCTCTGACCAGTTCTAGGAGGTGCTTCGTTCCATTAATGCGTCGAGGTTGCGCGCGATGATATTGGTTATCAACTTGTTCGTCGTTCTTTGGCTCGCTCTGGATCTCCGGCTGTTGCTCCGGGTGATCACTGTCCGCGTCGGCTTCCATGTCGGCACTCTTAGAAACTTCGAGTCCAGGAGAATTCGAGTCTTTCTCCCAGACAGCGACCAAGAAATCTATCAGCTCTTTATCTTCTTTTTTCAATCTCTTCTCAAAAGGCTCATAAGATGTGGTCAACGTGGTACCGAAGTCCGTTCCGTTGTTGATCTCTTCTTCTTTAAGCGTCGGGAGTGCTGTGGTGTTTGCAGTCCAAAGACGCCTAAGGGGCATGATGACTTCGCGCCTTGGCTAGGTATTTACACAGTCTCGCTTCAAGACGTTCGGGATTCGTTTCCAACACTTATATGCCCACAGTTCTGGTATAGGCAAATGCTGACGATTAGCCAAATGGCGAAAAACAAAGGAAAATGGAGAAAACGTTTAGGCCATGAAACAGAGTTGTCTTTACTGCGCCAAGAAGGGAAGTCCCCAACAAGACAAATTGACCGCCAATCGTGGAATTACCAGGGTAGCTCACTTTGCAGTTCGATACTTGTGGTCTTCTCCTTCGTAACTATGGTAGACAACTGCTCGACAGGGATAAGACATGCTCGGGAAGGAACAGAATCTGGATGGACATATGTCATATCGCAGATATTGCCAAAGAACAATTCAGACATGTGCAAGACACTGAATAGCCGCCCCAGTTTTGATAGAAATGTATATGCCATTTCGCCTCTAGTTGAAGTAAATCTCGTAGCTCGTCACTGATCCTTTATTCTCGACAATACCCCTCATGGTGTATGGCCATGGTTTCTCTTCTTTTCTGACAGCGGAAACCTCCGTTGATTTCGTGCAAGTTGTCCCATTTTCCAAGCCTCCCATCCCAGTTGGCCGCTCAGCTTCCCCTGTACGTCGAGTAGCTGTACGGCGACAGCAGCAGGGGGACGTGGTAGTGCTGGCCCTTCTGGACCTTGAAGACGACGACGACCTCGGGGAAGAAGGTGTTGCCCTCGCCAAAGTAGGGCTCCGTGTAGAAGCGCAGGGTCCACGTCGACGTCTTGTCGACCTCGCCCAGGACCTCCTCGAGCGTGTAGATGGGCACGTCGCCGGCCTCGTGCTCGCTGCTGCAGGCCAGCCACGACTTGATGCGGCCGTCCTCGTCCGTCTGCGACTCGAACGTCTTGAGCGGTGCGTGGCCCCCCTCCAGCTTGACCCGCACGCCCCGGGCCGGCCGCCCGGCCGTCGTGTCGAGGATGTGGCAGGTGATGGGATCCTTGGTCGCCATGGCTGTCTGAATGTCTAGAGCGATGGTCTGGGGATCGGTCTTAGTGTCGCTGTAGGAGAAAGCTGCGAGAGGGGGGTCGCTGACCTGAGAGAAGCGCTGGCAGTACTCAGAAGACTTCGAGATTGTCCAGGAGTGTCTAGCTGGAGCGGTGTTATCTCGAAGAGGCCAGTCGAGGCTGTTGACTATAGGCTCGGCGGTTCGGCGCAATGTCGAGTTGGTGGGAAATGATCGCGTATTTGTACTTGTGAACCTCTGGAAAGTACAGAGTTGGAATCGAGGAAACGGGAAGCTCAGCCACAAAGTCTTGACAAATTCTCGAGCAAGGACACAAGACGAGAAGAGAAGTGAGCAAGAAAAAAAAAAACTTCGACCCCAGTCCTACCATCCAGAACGGCGGTAGGTCCAGCTGAAGTTGCCCATGGTCTCTGCTAAGGCATCGGAGACGGCCGTATTGAAGATGAATTGCGCCAGGGCCTGGCCGACCCCGCGCCCGCGCCCCCTCCGTGGCATTTTACAGTGGACAAAAGATCCAAAATGGTTTTTGGACCCCTAAGACATGCCCTCCGAAATTGAGGGGCAAACCAGCATGTTGTCGATCTGTAGACTGTCACTGCAGAACTTGGGTCGTTGTGTATAAATTTAGAAACAGAGGTGCTACCACCGCTATCCGGGTTCGGCAGCAGAGTTTCAATGGTTCCCTGGGAAGCCTCGCACATGCGCATGGAGATCAGCCAAACAGGACAACGACATGCATGAGCTCAGGACGCACACGCATGCGCAGCAAGACACGAAGACGGGTCATGGCGCAACAGACTTGGGGGCCGAACTTGTCTCTTTACGTGACGATTACGGGGACATCAGTGGCCGCAGCGAGTGAATAAAGGTGCAGCTTGGAGACATCAGCTTGGACGAGTAGGTATCCTGCATACGACGAGGCCGGTATTGGGGTTACACCACAGCTCAATCCACAAGTCCAACTTCAAGCTCGTTGGGGATTCAAACTGCAAGTCAGCACGGCATACGGCAATAAAGTCCAAGGGACCCGCGAATCCTTCTCGCTTCCAGGTTCTTCCCATGTGCACCGCCTCGCGGAAGCTTACCGGGAGCGTCCGAGCTCTCAAGTTGGATTGTCCTGTCACATTTGTTCAAAGGTGTGATCTTGAAATGGCGATGATTCAACTTCACTGCCTACCTGGGAGTTCTCGCAAGTTAAAGCAGCAGTCGTGCAAGTTGTACTGATCGTGCACTTCTATTCAGTTCAATGTGCTCTGTACTTGTTCACACGAGGGGTAGCAAGAAACTGACGTCACTTCTAACTCTGCACTGCCAGCCAGACAATCTGATCATATTTACTTACACAGATGCCAAGATGACGAGAATCGCGATTCGATGGTGATATATCTACAGTCTACTGTAGGTATTGATAATACTCAGTCGCCTATATGACCGGAACCCCTCCTTCTGCATTGCTAGTCCGGCCTTGGAGCGTCGTGAGAATATTCCCCCTCTGCTTACCTGATCCAAAATGTATGGAGTTTGGCCTATTTAGCTGCCGACGGTCCATAGCCGTTGAAGAGCGGGAAAGGGCGGCTACTATCGCCTAGGTTCCATACAACATTCGAATGTAAGCAACTCTATTGGATTACACATCTGCGGCTGTAGAAAGACCACCGAGAGGAACGTGAAACCTCGGAATGAAATCATTAATGCGATCTCCTCTATTATCATCATCTGCCTTGACAAGATCTCTCACCAAGACTTTGCCTGTATCCTGTCTACCTGCAACCCAGATCTGCAACCAGCTGTACCGTCCAATTCCTATCAATCAAGCTGCCCGATCTCGGATCTCTCCACCTCAAGTGCGGTCATTTCACAGCACCTTCAAAATGGCGTCCGTTCCAAAGACCATGGGAGGTATCCTCATTGAGCAGACCGGCACCTCCGACGTTCTTCAATGGAAGAATGACATTCCCGTTCCCGAGCTCAAGGAGGGCCAGGTCCTGGTCAAGAACGAATGGGTCGGCGTCAACTACATTGATACGTTCGTCGTGCTACCAGATTCAAATAAAGCTTGCATACTGAAAAACTAACTCCATTTGAAGCTACTTCAGAAGTGGTCTCTACAAGGCTCCTCTGCCCTTCGTCACTGGTGGTGAAGCTGGCGGTGTCGTGGCCGCTGTTCACGGCTCCGTATCCGGCCTCAAGGTTGGCGACAAGGTGGGGTATCTCAGCCAAACGCGTGGCGCCTACGCACAATACACTGCCGTCTCGGCAGAGAAGGCCATCACCCTGCCAGAGGGCGTCTCTACCAAGACGGCGGCTGCTTCTCTCCTCCAGGGTCTCACTGCATTGACCCTGATCCGGGAGGCGCACTATGTCAAGCCCACCGACTGGGTCTTTGTCACGGCCGCAGCCGGAGGTGTCGGAACCATTCTGTGCGAGATGATCTCGTCTGTCGGTGCCAAGATCATCGGTACCGCTGGCACGCCCGAGAAGATGGAGCAGGCCAAGAAGAACGGCGCCAACTATGTCATCAGCTCGCGCGAAAGTCCCGAGAAGATCGTCGAGGAGGTCAAGCGGATCACGGGCGGCCACGGCGCCGACGCCGTGTTCGACGGCATCGGCAAGGCGACGTTCGACATGGACCTGGAGCTCGCGGCGCGCAAGGCTACCGTCTGCACCTACGGAAACGCCAGTGGCGCCGTCCCGCCCGTCGACGTCATGCGCCTCGCCGGCAACAAGAACCTCAAGCTCATGCGCCCGACCCTGTTCGCCTACCTGTCCGACGCCGACGACTTCCGCAAGTACTCTTCAGAGCTGGTTGACATGCTCAAGCGTGGCGTCGTCAAGCTCGAGAATACTACCGACTACAAGCTTGAGGACGCCAAGGCCGCGCACGACGACCTCGAGAGCAGGAAGACGACTGGAAAGTTGCTCCTGCAGGTTCCCCAGTAAGCCATATACTGTGAAGATTCATGAGCTCCAGAAATGGCATTCTGAGTTATACAACAGCGCGTTGCATGCTCGACTATAAGTCACGATGTACATTTAATGTCTTGTGTAGGTAGTGAGAAAAGTCAATACTACCTATTTTTGTTGATCTTGATGAATCTGGGGATTGCCAGCTACCCGTTGATAATGCCACTGCCGGCCGAGGCCTAACGCCGAGACTATGGGGAAGGCATGAATAGTCCCACAAGGGGCATATGAAAGGGTCAACTGAATCGACACTAATCCAACGGTCAACCGCCAGACTAGCTCACCGTTTTAACAATTTCTAACTTATGATGTCAAACTCGGCCATCCGAGTATAAAAACCGAGACCAATGAAGTCGAACGCATCCATTGAACCCAGATCGGAAGGTGAAATAACTCTATTGATGCCGATCGAAGCAACGTTCGTCTTGCCGAGGCGGATCTGGTGGGCATATCGTATTCGGGTTCGATGGGTGCTGGGATATAGCTCCCGGTACCTGCATGGAAACGAGCAAGGTTGAAGGAGGCTCAAAATGCCAAATGCGTACGAATCTTGGCAATATCAAATGTTTTGGAATGACTAAGATGACTAAGTTGTAGTGTTTCCTCAGGTGAAGCGCAATTGTTCTCAATCCGACATCGGGAATTCCTGCCACTTCGAGCTCGATAATCGCGTGGTGGATGTAAGACCCTTTGACATCTCGATACGGCAACCCGATCGTGGGATAAGAAGAAAGGAACTTCGGCTTCCTACAAATATCAGGGTCTTGGCATAGTAACAGTCTTTCGTCTGTACATTCCTTTCATCGCAGCCGCCACCATGAAGTATTCTGGCTTATTATTGAGCCTGGGAGGCTTCGCCAATGTTGCGACATGTTTGAGCGTCTGCTCTACTTCCACCTTTGAGTCCTTCCTGGCAGTGAACCAGACTGACGCCATCGTGGCCCGCGTGGAACAAGTCGCGAGCAATGGAACTTTCGAGGTCACAGGAGACACGCCCTACCCGACCTCGCCCACTGAGCTGCGCGCCTTGTGTGCAGTCCAGTTGAACGTCACTTAGGAGGCCGGTACGCACTACAGTTTCGGACTGTTTCTTCCAAAAGATTGGAACGGACGATTCTTGTGAGTTTTTGCATTCTACTCACGATATCGAGAGTATTGACTGACACTTCTGCAAAAGATCCGTAGGAAATGGAGGCTATGCAGGGGGCATCAATTGGATCGACATGGTAAGCTTCCTCCTTGTATATAAAAACGATGCCGACACAAGCTAATACCATAAATAGGGCGCCGGTGTTGGCTATGGTTTCGCCGTCATGTCCACAGATACCGGGCACAGCGGAAGCTACTCGGACACAACTTGGGCCTACGGCAACCCAGAGTCCATCACCGACTGGGGCTGGCGCGCCATGCACGGATCGACCGTGATTGCCAAGCAATTGATAGAGTCCTGGTACGGTCTTTCGTCCGAGTACAACTACTTCAGCGGCTGTTCCGTCGGCGGAAGACAGGGCCTGAGGGCGTTGCAGCTGTTCCCGGAAGACTACGACGGAGTCTCGGTCGGCGCGCCGGCTTGGTGGACGACCCATCTGCAACTCGACGCCGTCAAGACCTTGACGTACAACCAGCCCGTCAACGCCACGCACACCATCCCGCAGAGCATGTTCACAGTCATTGCCGCCGAAGTGTTGAGACAGTGCGACCCTCAAGACGGCCTGACGGATACCATCATTTCCGACCCGATCGGATGCAACTTTGACCCAACTCCATTGCTATGCAACGGTACAGCGACGACCGGATGCCTCAATGGCGAACAAGTTAAGACCATGTACAAGATATACAACGACTGGGTCGAGACCAACCAGACGTTCATCTTCCCGCACTATCTCTTGGGTACCGAGAGTCAGTGGAGCCAGAACATTGGCGAGGGCAGCGAGAGCTCTCTGGAGAACCAGTCCGGGTTCGCTCAAGACTTACTGCAGCTCGGCAGCAGCTGGACCTGGAGAGATCTCGACTACGAGACCGTCTTGCTCGCCGACCAGATCAACCCTGGTAACGCTACAGCAGACGATTTTGACATCTCCCCGTTCCAACAGCGCGGCGGCAAGCTGATTCACCACCACGGCTTGGCTGACGCTACTCTTGCTACCGGGAGCAGTATCTATTTCTACCAGCAAGTCCAGGCTGCTCTCCGTCCGCAGTCCATCAGCAGCGACGAGTTCTATCGCATGTTTTTGATTCCAGGCATGCAGTAAGTCCCATCACCAATTCGAATCTGGAGGACCCGCCCCGACTGACTATAGCCCAGGCACTGCATGGCGTCCCCGACCACGATGAACGCGCCCTGGTACATTGCCGGCGCGAACCAGGCCGCGCAGCTGGGCACCTCCGTGTCCGGCGTCCCGGGCTTCAGCAACGCCCGCCACGACGTCATCCTGGCGCTCATGGACTGGGTCGAGAACGGGACCGCGCCCGACGCCATCGTCGCGACAAAGTTTGAGGACGACGACGTCGGCAAGGGCGTCATGCGCCAGAGGCCCATATGTCCGTACCCCCAGCAGGCCAAGTTCAATGGGTCGGGGGATCCTGATGTCGCGGAGAGTTGGGCGTGTGCCAAGTTGTATTAGGAGTAGAGGCGAGATCAGATCATTGCTGTGAAAAGATCTGGAGTAGATTTGCATTCCAGGCATCAATGTTTGAATCCACGTATTCACTTCTCTTCTACATATTATCCCTAGAAACGACTTATACGTATGCACTTGATTCCTTTGGTCATTGCTCGGGTGTATCATCAGTGATACTTGGGACGGCAAGGTACACCACTTTGAAGTTTGCGTTACTTTGGATCTGACTAAGTAGTCGGAGCTCGCGATCTAACAAGCCAGTGAGCATGAGCAATATAAACCGATATGGCGATACTCATCGTCCATGAAAACGCTCTTCTCACCATACTGTTGATTCAATTCTGATCGCTTTGCGATCATTTCACAAGCCCTTGCTATGCATGGACACATGCAATTTTCTTTTGTCTCGAATTGAGCCACTTCAATGACAGCGGGCAACCAGGAAGTATGACCCATCCGTGGAAGCGAGTATGCATAAACCGTCCAGTCCCGCCAAATCCGCCGAATCAGGCAATTTTGACGCGCGGCGGGCGAATACGAATACTGGAGCATCATATAGATCATCCAGATAACGAGGTTCCATTTATTATACCGAGGCGAAATATACAAAAAGTTTATAGATTGGGCCTGTGTGTGGGGGGTGGGATCACTAATATGCATTTACAAAGAAGCTCGGCCGAAGAGCTCGGAAATAATCTTTCACATGGTTCATGGCAGTTGAGGCTTGCAATGGGCCAATGTCGCCATCCAGGGGCTACTACCCAATGGAGACACATCGCAGTTGAATATTCCAAGCTCGATATATTCAATCAGGAACTTATAGCCTTCAGCACCATTAGATCCTTTCTTGGTTGACGCATCCCCACCACCAAATTCGACAAGATGAAGCTCTCGACAGCAATTTCGCAAGCGGCACTCCAAGTAGGCCTTGCGCAGGGAATCGTGGTCCCAGCCTCACTCCCTCGAGATGTGACCAACACAACGGCCTGCGCACAGAACCATCTCCTATTGGCCAGGGGCTCGACGGAATCCTATCCGGGCGTCTTGGGAGACTTGGCATCCGCCGTGATAGACGTGCTGAGCAACACCACGTACGAGAATGTCATCTACCCGGCCACGGACGAGACCACCACGGACAGCTACTTTGTAGGACGGACGGCGTTTGCCGATCAGCTGGAGCAATATGCCGAGGCTTGTCCGGACTCCAAGATTGCGGTTCTGTCATATTCGCAGGTATGAAACTTATGAAAGGATCCTTCGAAGCACAACATGAAATTGACACTTCGGCAGGGTGCCATGATTGTAGGAGACGCTTTGGTCGGTGGAGGAGGTCAGCAATATCTTGGCAACGCTACGGAGCCGCTCGTCAGCGAGAGCCTGGGACAACGAAGTAAGCTCTCCATACGAATGTTGCAGGAAGCAACTCGCTGATATACTCTCAAGTCACTGCTCTGATGCACTACGGAAACCCGAGACATGTCCCCTTGGAGCCGTTCAACATCGGCAACGGCACTTTCAACGCGACTGGTGTAAGTGCTATCTGTGACATTAAATGCAACAAGCAATCGAGATTGACAGTTCTCACAGAAATATCCTCGGCTCTCTGAACAAATAACTATTTTGAACGAGCGGTATGCCGGCGTCATAGCCGATTACTGCAACTCAGGCGACCCAGTCTGCGCGCAGGGATCCAACCTGACTGCACACCTGGTCTATCCTACGGTTTGGGGAACGGCCGCTGCAGATTGGCTTGTGAGCATGCTGCAGTAGATAGTGGCTGGAATTCCGAGAGCAAGTTCTGTCTTGGGAACTTTTGATCGAGTCGATGGCACTTCTGAGTAGACAGACATTCCAAAAATCTCTAATGGAGCCCTTTCTTCAACTGTACTCAGAAAATAACAAAGGCAGACTCAAAGGCACATCAATCTCAATTCAGTCCTGTATTCTACTATGATTACGGAGGGATGGAAGATGCGGAAATCTCGCATTTGGATGCAGAATATGTTGTATGATTTGCCACAAGATCTGACAGCAGAAAAGCAGCACAAACGATGGAGTGGCTCGGCCACTTCTGGCACTGATATGTCTCCACATGAAGTTGTCACCGTGTGGGCAACCGGCCTCGGGATCTGGAGGCTCGGGGCCATGCTTGGCGGTCCGAGGATTACGGTCGGTGCCAAATCCATGCAAACGGAAGTGGCAGATTTGGTCTACCTGAACGAGCACCTGACGTGGGGTGTCACCACCTTGGTGCATTGTTGGGATTCCAAATAACGCTGGAGCCTTCTGTACCGCATGAGAAGGGTCGCATGTACGATCAATGTTGGTGACATCTTGCTGAGGCTTTTCGGGCCCTGGGGAAGGAGCTTCGGCGCGCCTGCACTCGAACGGGCTCAGTCATGGAAACATTTGAGTTCTCCCGCTTTGTGACGTAACAAGATGGGCCCAATTGAATTGCTCGCTGCCTGGCTCTCAGCAAGTTGCATGGGAATTGAGTTCGGCAATATTGCTTCCATGTGACCAACATCAAATCCATTTGCTATCATCCCGCATGTGTGCCTTCCAATGCCTCTGGGAAACGCGTGTTGCTGATATCAGATTCGCTCTGGACGGGTCTCGGCCCCAGCTATGCTCCTTCCCGTCGATTCTCGTTTGCACAGACGATCAGAGAATGCTCAATGCCATTACGTATTTTGGACGCAAGAACACTCACGCACCTGATCACGCCAAGGTGCCATCCCCAACGCCCAGGCCAATTGAGAGATTGAATTGAAAGGCAAGGCCAACGACATAAGGCAATGATGGAAGGAGACTTGTGCCTGCCTCGCCAGGTGAAGTCAAGCCTGAGCATCTACCTAAGGTAGGTCACAAGTACCTATCTACCACGCCTGCATGGAGAGCAAGGCCTGGGGATAGTCAGAGCATAGGATCAGTATTTGGTAACAAAGAAGATCTTGAGAATTGAGTCAACCTAGACATATCTATCAAAGAAATTGCCAATCGAACGTGATTTTGAAGATTTCA
Organism: Pestalotiopsis sp. LF_19_12; assembly: GCA_023510015.1. Lineage (NCBI taxonomy): Eukaryota > Fungi > Ascomycota > Sordariomycetes > Amphisphaeriales > Sporocadaceae > Pestalotiopsis > Pestalotiopsis sp. LF_19_12. Next base: position 67,407 of record JALYBT010000087.1, on the reverse strand, counting down.
ATGCAAGGCAACAGCCCTTCCACCTGGAATTGATTGTTGTTGAGTTGAAGTTGATGCCGATGTTGTCACCGGTACGTACCCCCCTTGTCCGTCACAAGGTGGGCCCGACCTTGAAACTGCAAAACATGGCAATTGCCCAAGACGCGTCGTCGCCCACCTATCAGCCGCCCTCACGTAGCCCACCCTGGTGTTACCCGCTCGATTGTTGACCGCCCGCGCGCTGCAGTTACAGCCCTAGGCGGTCAGGAATTCTGCCGGCAGCCCAAATCAGCCCGCCCAATTCTCCAGGTATAAAGCTACCAGTTCCCTCCCAGATTTGATGGCTTCTCTTTTCTTCCTTAGCTCTGTAAGGATTCCCAATCGTACCCCATACTGCGACATCGCTAACATCCGCTCAGTCTTTGCCTTGTACGTGGATCTAAGTCCCTATTTCTCCCCTTTCCCTTGACCACTCGCATCAGCGGAGCTTGTCAGTCAAAGCCATCAATGATTGTCTTGATTGTCGGTGACTTTGACATGGGCGTGGAGCACATCCCCGCCCGTCTGGCCGGAGCTGCTGTTCGCGATGTCAATTGATGGTCTTCATCAACGTGGATGATCCATCTGTCCCTTCAATTCGCAGCTGCTAACCTGTTGAAATATAGTTGGCTTAGATCAAGTGTAGTATCTGTTCTTTTCAGTTTAATATCTGAAGTAAGTACCGCTTCTGCGTCGCTCCTGGACTTGAGCCATCATTTGTCATCGTATTTGGCTTATGCTAACCATCATTTTTCATCAGAGTAACCTAAGGGTTACAATCAATATTATTCTTATTTTTGTACTTCAGGAATCGGCCTCTGAGCTTGCTCATGTCGAATCCTACAGTGTCCTCAGCCCTTTCACTACCGCTGAGCGACGCGAACTCTTTTTTCATCATGTCACCAGCTTGTCTGGGGTTATGGAGAAGAACAGACGAATTGGTTACTTATCGTGGCAAGGAAAAAGGCGAGAAATGGCCGACAGCCTCACCCAACATGCGCACGCCAACCCCGAGCAACATCGGACTTGTAATCCTCATACGAACTTGCATGGACGATCACTGCGGCCATTGGGGCATCGCCCATAATTTTCCTGTCTACTTGGTGATGGATTCACGATGCGCCTCAGCTCTGCCTGACTCCTTTTAGTAGCTCAGTCTATCCGTGAATGATCGGTGCATGTGAAGAACCGGATCCATACATTGGCCCAATGTGTAGCTACACCCAAGCAATAGGAATCATTGGGATGCAGAATCTTCGCAAACATGTCACACGTCGATATAATATTCCAAGTGCATTGATTCTGCCGATGACAATAATGACGAAAGTTGCACTGGCGTCGAATGAGGAAATTTGAGGCGCTCCCAAATACCTATTGGTGAAAACTTTGCTTGGTTTGTTGCGGCCTGCATCACCCACTAAAAGCACCACCAACTTCGAGACCCAGGCAAAGGAAGCAGTAGACAAAGATGGCGAGCAGCAATACCGGTGCCATGATCAACCCCGAGATCTTTCAGTATCTTCAGGCTCACGCCGAGGAGCAAACCGAGGTCAACGACAAGCTGAACCAGATATTGACTGGTCTCAACCGCCACATCTCGACTGCCCAAGGTCACCTCAGCCGCATCCATGCTACGCCCACCTCGAAGCGTAAGCGACTTGGCCCATAGTGACAGACAGGAGAGAAGCTGACATGGGCATGCAGTCGGTCCTCTGCTCGACGAGGTTGAGAAGGAAGGCATCAAGCCCGCTGTCGAGAGTATTGGCGAGCTCTCCAAGTTTGCCTCCGGCTATCCTTACTACAAGTGAGCTCTCGCCTTGGCCTGCCATGGGATCTCCATTCTAATTGCCAACAGGTACAACCAGAAGTGGACCAGACCAGTTCAGAACCTCATTTATTCTATGCTTTTGACGACCTGGCTGGGTGGTCTTGGTACCGAGTCGAAGCCTGGACAGCTCGGCCGTTTGTTGCGCATCGAGGAGGTCGGCGAGATTCTTGGAGGTTCGTGGGCTCCTCTCTTTTCTTTACATGGGGATTCACCTGACCAGATATGCAGTTCCCGTCAACCTTGAGGACCGCGATGCCTTCCACATCACCATCGAGGAATACATCCTGTCGCTGACCGACCTCACGGACGAGCTCAGCCGCTTGGCCATGAACTCGGTCACCTTGGGAGACATCAGCCTCACCGTCCGTATCAGCGCCTTCATCAAGGACCTGTTTGCCGGCTTCCAGCTGCTCAACCTCAAGAACGACGTTGTGCGTCGCAAGATTGACGCTGTCAAGTATCACGTCAAGAAGGTGGAGGATGTCATCTACGATCTTTCTCTGCGAAACTTGATTCCCAAGGCAGAGTAGAAGCTTGAGTGCGGGAAGCAATTGGCACATCATCAAGACATGCATTATCATGGCGTTATGTTACAGTAGGAAGGGAATAGCTTTCAACTCGACTCCCTGGAGGGTCTAAGTGGTTTTGCGCGAAACTGGGAAGTCTTGCGATAGACAACAAGAGTTGTGGCGTTGAGTCAATGGCTGAGGAACAATTCAAAATACAGCATCAAAGTTCAATTACATACTATCAGCTCTGCAAGTCCAGCCAGAACATCTTGCCTCGAATCCTACCTACAAGCTCCAGTTCATCGTCGACATTCACAAATCACTGCAATGTGCTGTTAATTCTCCAGGCTCGGGCCGCTGATCCATTTTTAGCGTTTCTCTTTAGCGAATGCGCCAGTGCATTGCTACCACCTGGGGATATTGGAACCCCTGTAACCAAAGTAGCTCACTTCAACACCAGAGCTTACCTCGTTCCTCAACTTGACACTTTTGCTTATCCAGAGCGCGCAGTCGCAATCGCAGCACACCAATGCCTCTGATAGATCCCGTCACAATGTCGACGCCTTCGGCTGCAGCCGGCGCTGCCCAGAGCTCCAAACCCGTCGACGGCGAAGCTACCACGAAACCCGTTCCCATCCTCCCGACCTCCCAAGCTCAGATCGTGAGACATGCGCACCCAGTCTTGCTCGGCGCCTTCTTCTACGCGAGGTTCGGTGCTCTGGTAGAAGACCCGATCACCACCATGTGGAGCTCTGTTCCCGTGGTCTTGGCCATGCAAGTCGCGTACACAATTCTATGCCTGCCACCAGCAGGAGCCCAGGCCATGAAGCCAGCGAAGAAGCTCAGGCCCGGCGAGAAGAAGAAGTCCGCAGCTGATGGAGCTGGGCCCAATATCGCAGTGGTATGTCTCTTCATACTCGGAATGCTCCATACAGACAGGCATTGGCTAATTATTGTATTTTACAGACAACCACCGTCGCCGTGCTCCTTACCATCTTCTCCGCCGTACCTCTCCACGTCCTCTTTGTCCTCTTCGGCGCGCCGTTCCTGACACATCTGCCGAACACGTTCCTCTGCTCGCTACATCTCTCGCTCCTGGGACTATACCCGCTCTTCTATAGCCACGGCGTTGCAACGAACGAATGGCTCGAGATCCTGGGCGTCCGATCGCCCTTTGACGAGGCTTTTGGAGGTCTGGTTGGCGCTTGCTTTGGTGCCTGGGTTGGTGCCGTGCCCATTCCTCTCGACTGGGACCGCGAGTGGCAGAAGTGGCCCATCACGATCTTGGTGGGCGTCTACGCTGGATACGTGCTGGGCAAGTCGGTTGGAGGTACTCTGGCTTATGGCAGGAGATTTGCGTGAGGAAATCGAACATGACGCAGAACGAGGGGTGTCCAATACTGTACCCCAATAAGCTCCCGACTGGCCGGCTATACGCGATCGTCCGTGGCATGCCACAGCCATCATGAATCAGCAACCCAAGCGACGTTGTCATAATGAGTTGTGCCATGGATGGAGTCGCATTGTTGTTAGGGACACCTCAAACTGTGCCCTTTGGGCACGCAACGGCTTGGCTGGTTCAGCACAACCAGATGAGTGCTGGGGATGATTAGGGGCATAGACCGAGGGACGAAAGAGTTGCTACCGACGCAATACCATCATCATTTGAGAGCCTTGGTAGTAACTCTGGGGGACGGACATCATTGTAGCATCATATCGGTTGATCCGGGTACCCGGAAATGTTGTATGTGGAAATCTTCTACAGTTTTGTCCTGTTGGTACTATAATTGTATACCCCTTCTTCAAATGCTTGTGTCAATCCTTCAATCTTCTCATCTTTCGTCGGTAACAATTGACAGCCAAAGACGCCACATACACCAGCTGTTCTATCGATAAACTGCGAAGAGCAAAGTCAGCGGGTCTCTTGAGAAGGGGGAATTGTAAACATACCCAAACCAAATTCGGTGCACCACTCCAGAGGAGAGCATTTCTTTTTCTGTACGGGTGTTTATCCCCATCGATTAGGGTTCCTCCCAGACCCCAATCGTACTCATTGGTCTCAGGGAAATTGCCGACGCCGACACTCCAACCGTACTCCAAGAGCGACGCTTTTGCGGGCGGCGACAGTTGGGGCTTGAACATGCTCTCGGTCGTATCCTTGCGGAGCAGACGCTCATCGTCGACCAGCAGCGAGTGCATGACCTTCATGTAATCCCCCATCGTGATGAACGCGCCCTGACCTCCCGCGGCCTCGGTAAGTCCGCTGCCGAGATCGATGGGCTTGCGCGATTGCACGGCTTTTCCCGTCTTGGTGTCTCGTATGCTCATGGCCGACTGTCGATCCCGGTACTCTTTGGATCGCGTTGCCGGCCAGAACGTGGCGTCCTTGATGCCGAGGGGGTCCCAGATGTGTTTCTTCATGTAATCCTCAAGCGACAGTCCGCTTAGGATTTCGACGAGTCGGCCCACCCAGTCCATGCTTCCGCCGTATGTCCAGCCCTCACCCGGTTGGTGCAGTAGCGGTGTGCCGAAGCGCTCGTTGATCGTCTTTCCAGACGGCAGCTTGTGGAATTTCTTGTACCTGTGGATCTCCGAATGCTGAAAGTCGTACCCTACTCCCGAGCTGTGCGTGAGCAGCTGCCGTAGGGTGATGGGATGCGCCCGCTTCTCGACGATGGGGGTGCCGTCTGACTGGAATCCCTTGACAACGTCCTGCCGACCAAGAACATCGAGATATTTCGTGACGTCCCCGTCCAGTTTCACGGCGCCGCGCTCAACGAGCTGGAGCGCCGCAATGGTGGTCATGAGCTTGGTCATGGAGGCTATGGCCAGGACGGTGTCCAGCTGCATTGGCTTCGCCTCTGGGCTGACTTGGCGATTGCCAAAGGCGCGGTGGTAATCTAGATTGCCTGGTGAAGTATGTCAGCTCATCGACTATTTTTAATAAGATGGTGTTGAAGTTTTTGTATTACCGGATTTGTCCTTGGCGACCAGGACTGCGCCGAGGATCACCTCGTCCTCGACGGCTTGCGCGATTGTCTTGTCGACGTTTTCCATGTCGATGACTCTAGTCTAACTATAGCCTTGCACTTCTGAAGGGCAATACCAAAAGACTAAATACAGAAACGCGCTGAAATCATGTGAGCCGGTGCACAATCTACAAACGTAGTCGGAGAAGACAGAGCATCTACAGATTAGTATCGGGTACGTACTCGGTTATTCTAGAGTCCCCGCTTTTCAATCCAGCCGACTGCTCGGCAGAACTAGACAGTATAATGACTAGCAGTTGGAGATGGGCAACGCTATACTTATTTGGAGTCGAACATGATGGAATTATTTACTTGATCTAATGCTTGCCTTAGTTTTTGAAATAACTCAAGTTCACTGAGTTTTATGATTTCCGACAAATCGTGACTTCGGGGGATGCCAGAGAACAATGACGCTTCCCAGGCGCTGTTGGACATATATCAAGCATAAGAATTGGTCGTCAGAATGTTCTCGATATTTCCAATACATAGCTTCTCTAACCATTGTTGCTTAGAGACCTAAGCGAATGTGGCGGATATGATGTTACGGCTCATTCTGCACTTTTGGTAACTTGTTTACGACCAGGTAGCTTTTCCTGAATTGGTGCTGAAACGGACTCATCAACATTGATGGTGCCGGCAGTGGGAGGTCTGGTTCGGGTGGGCAAATTGGTTATGCCGGGCACGACGCTCATCCTTTCCTGACCCTGTGATGCACTGCTCGTCTCTCCAATCTCACCCTCTGAGTCCTCGTCCGTGTCCGGAAAGGGTAAGAAGTCCAATGCCATGTCATAGAGGACGGCGTCGTGGTACCAGTCAGGTACAGGCAGCTTCGGGGCCGCGGCCTCGACTTTCTTTATCTTCGGTTCGAGGAAGATACGCTCCCATGTGACCTCGACCCAATGTTTGCTATAAAGAGAGAATGCTTCCAGTTAGATCACCTGTCCAGTGGCGGGCGCGACCGAGAAACAGCGAGGGAGTGTATGAAATTGTGTTCAAAAGATGGGAATGATCTCAGGACTAGAAACATGGAAAAGAAAATGGACATTTCAAGCTCTTACCGGATCTCCTCTGCGCTACCAACATTGTGCCCCCAAGATTTGAGATGATCTTCGACTTTGGTCCAGATTTCGTTTGGAAGACAGCCGCCCATGAGCTCAAGGATGACGGCAAATGGTATATCTCTTTCGGCCTCGTCAGTCCACTCTGGAGCCATTGTATATGTCCTATGCGGTGCTATTGTTCCCGAAAGGTCAGTACGTGATATCGACGTATAGAGCACAGGGAGAGAACCTGCACTAGACTTGATGAAGTTTGGATGGTCTTGAAGCGACGAAATGAGTCTGAACCTAGTGATTCGCAAAATGGAATGTGCGCCTAAATTGCGGTAATGTAAGAGGAAGAAGGTTGAGAACTTGAGAGGGGATCTTTACAGTACGGAAGTCTGATCGCTGAATGGTGGACTGGTAGGGTATCTGAGAAAGTGGATGATCGTATGCTGATACTTATAATGGTTCATATATCATGAACAGCCTGTCTGATGTGATTCACTTGCCTGATCTCTAGTTTGAGACAAATTCGTTGTCAAAAGCACTAGCAAGACTTGGTATGTGTGAAGTATGGTTAAAATGAAGCGGTAGCTGCCTGTTCTTGTCTTTGTTGTGTGAGACCTTTAGCTGCCTCATACTTGGAAACCTGGTTGTGTTCGAAACTGGGCTTGTAGTTTTACCAGTGCTTTCTATTCCCGACCGCCTGTCTAAGACAGTCATGGCAGATGTCCTTCAGGACTTTCTTTGAGGAGTGTGGTCACTGTAATTCGATACTTCCGACCCGTCATTTCTCGAGAAGAAGGAAAAATGAAAACGATAGTGCCTGGGTCTTCCTCATCTGGGTACTGTTTTGCCATACTGGTGACCTAGCATTTACTTCCAGACACTACCAGCATCCCGGAATATCACCCGAGCACCACCCAGGTAATTCTCGGCATTTTTATCTCCAGTGATTGAAGCAGCACACTGGTTGACTATTTCTTTATTTTATTTTTTTCGTACCATGTGTTCGGCTCCAAGTATAGAAGGCACCAAAAATGCTCACGAAAATCTTATCATATACGGCGTATACTAGCAAAACCTTGGATATGCAACTACTTCGACTTCATCCACCAACTCAATAATCCTTTACTTGTTCTCCCCCTTCCCGGCCATGAGGCCTGCGCAGTCTACCCACAGCATCCTCCCTGCGGCTTACATAGAAACCTTCGAGAGTATTCCCCTCGAGCCCGCCGATGCCGGGCGCGGTGCGGAAGCCCAGGAACGCTTTCTGGCGATCGGGTAGTCGCGCCTCGACGTCCTTGCGCAGCGTTAGGTACGCGTTCTCCTGCGGTCGCACAAACGAGCGCATGAAGAAGACAAGGATCACGGGTCGCTCCCCTGACGAGGCCCGGTTTGCGCCCGTGGCGTGCCACAGCCGACTCTCGAAGACGAGCGCTGTGCCCGCGGGGCCTTCGGCTGGGTGGGAGCCCTCCTTTGAAGGAAAGATGGTGTGAGTAAGAAAGCGTTTGGTTCAAGGAGCGCTGGCATGAAGACATACCACTGTGAAAATATTGCTCGGTGCGACATTGCCCAGATGCGATCCCGGGTACACCCTCGTGGCGCCATTCTCCGCGGTGATATCCTCCAGGTAGAACATGATATTCATGCCGTACGCCATATCCCTGGTCGGCGGCGTAATCGCCAGCTGATCCGTGTGCAGCTGCATCGGCACGTTGCCCGGCCGCGCAATATTGGCCGTGTACGAGTAGATGATGGAGTGGTCGCCCAGGTACCACGGGATGACCTCGTCGATCAGCGGGTGGTTCAGCAGGTCGATGAACTCGTCTCCCTTATTGATGATGTTCCTAATCGAGGGTCAACTCGGAGGTTCTGGTCAGGGTAGTGCATGAGTGGTTTACCATATCCTCTGATTAGGCGCGTCTGGTCCTCCATCAAAAGTGGCCACGCCAGCTTCGCGTTCGCCGGCGGCTTGTTCTTGAACGGCCTGCTTTATGATGCGGACTTCCTCCTGAGACAAGGCATTTCGGGCTAGACTAAGAATCGTCAGCTAATATGACCTTGGTGATCCCGTCCGGATGACTTACCCATAACCCCATTTCTTGACATCTCTCTTCACCTGGGCAATATCCTCCGTAGGTTTGGGGAGATCGCCCACGTCAAAAGCACCGACACCCTGCAGTGCGACCGGAGGATTCGGCGTCAAAAGATCGGCAAATCTTATAGCCTTTGGGATATCTCCCTTGGGCATCGATGGCTCATGGAAGATGGCATCCTTGAACATGCCCAGGCGGGGGTCCAGCACCCCTTCATGGAACTGGACGATGTAATCTGGCTTAATGGTCACCTTGACAGCGGGCTCATCCGACCCTGGTGCCGAGTCCAGGATCCTGACCTCATCGGACCGCGTATCGATAAATATAGGAGGTTCTGAATGCGAAGCATCGCCGAACGTGACTTGCAGGAGCGCATTTAGCTCTTTCAGTGCCTAGTAGATTTTGGTCAACCACATATCTCTCGAGTCCGAGGTCACCTAGACATTCATATCAATTTTCCTCTACCGGCATCACTGACTTCAGATCGTCATTTTCCCCTTCCGATCAGAAAATTTCACTCACCGGCAACTTTTCTTCAATGACCGACCGCGCGCGCCTGACGTTTCTTTTGAACAGTTTTGAGGGATCGTTGTAGGATTTGCCTCGGAACTCCAGCCCCAGAGTGAAAGTGGCTGTAGGGCTTACGACTGTCATGATATCTTCAAGCGAACAGAAGAACAATATACAACAAGACGGTGAGCAATCATATGCCGCTAGGCGACTCGCAAATGGACTCGAATGGATTAAGAACGACAAGCTCTACCTATGGGGAGCCCAACAGAAAAGCTTGGGGGTTGCGGAAATGATGATCCTTAATAATCTCTGATGCCTTGAGCAATAGCAGGCCTATCTGATCAAAGCTGCAGGATTGAATAGGTGCTTCATGCAGTGATACCTATTGCAAACTGCGAACCACGAACCCCGCCAGAGGCCGCATATACTCGTTCCATTCTCCACCGGCGTTCGATATCTGGCCCACCAACCGCGAATCCGGTCGAATCATGGCCGTTGGTGTGGTTCGGTTGGAGCTGGATATGCATGATTGCTCGACGTGCATGATAGATGGGGTCCGGGCGGAATTGAACAGCAATTGATTGCGGACCGGTCTTCGTCGAGTTCGGCTGTGGATTTCATGATAAGAGGTTAGGTGTATACCATAGCAACCAGTAGAAGGAGGTCGACCACAGCAAGCCCTACCCTTTTCCTGGACACGAAATCACTTATGAAAACCTACAAGATCATGTCCCGTTCGAGGGAGGAGACATCCCGAGAGACGTCTGGCTGCAGTTTACTGCTGCGGTTGTGGAAGAGAGGGGACTGCCGGTTCAGCCCGAGGAGCAGGATCCCTCAAGCTGTGTGCTATGTTGAGCTCTGGGCGGTGCGACATGTCTTCAGATGGAAAAAAGCTTAAGAATGATGAAACCGTAGATTTAAAGTAAGTCCAATTCACGTAGCGTCGCCGTTGATAGTCTCAGGTCTTCATTTCAAAGATGACACTAAGTGGATTCAATTTGTATACGGGCATGTTCTTTAACCAGCAACACCGATTGAATGTTTTGTGAATGTTGTAGAGCTTTGAGACTATCAAGCACCTATGTATTTATCATGCCAATACCACCGTTCGAAACTCGGGCTTCGAGTCCACCCAGCCCTGCAAAGTGACCCATCCTAATGCTATGCGATGTGCGATTGACCCGGTCCATCTTACAGCCATGACAATGACGCCTGGCTGAGTAGTGTAGAGATCACATTTCCACTCTGCTTTATAGAAGAGGTTCTTTTTCAACACCTTCTCGTCCAGGTCACCCGTTGATCCGCTTGGCATAGATCCTATAGCCAGGGCAATGAAGTCCACCTCAGTAGCTCCCTCCGGTGTGTCTGTACCACGTAGTTCATATTCGCCTGAGCCTAGAAGCGTACCGACAATCTCCCCGTCGTCGCTGTGGGCGTGCGCGTGACGGATGAAATACTTGTTTCTGGCTGGTGTTTCTGGTCGTTCGACGCACATGACGGACGACTGGGTACGAGTGAGAAGATGACCTTGGTCAAGGCCACGGAGTGTAGGGTGGTCTTTCTTTTGATGCTTTCCATTCTGCACTTCATTCCAGAAGTCCTGATTCGTTGGCCAACGTAATGCCAATTCTTGGGCGGATATGATAGAGCTTGGTTGTAGCTGTTCTGGACGGGAGCCAGGCTGGAAGAGATCATTCGGCACATTTGTTTCTATGCAACCTCTAGCCCATACAAGGGCGAGGACTTGTCGGTGGTTCGGATGATTGCGAAGATGTTCGTCTTCTGACCACCTCCTATCCAGACTTATCCAGATCTTCTCATCATGAATAGAATTGTCAGGACGAAGGGTGTGTTGATCATCCCGTGCCAGCGTGGCCCAGCTGCAGATGGAACAGTAGAAAGAGCCACCAAGGATATCTATCTCAAGGGAATTTCCGAATAACGGAAAATGTTGGATTCTTGCCATCAAAGATGCCCATGACCAAGAAGGCAGGACTATATCTCGATTACTGCATTGGCGCTCTCGAAGCTCTGACCCAGAGTAAGTGTACCACAATAGGGCACGACTGAAGTCGGACGCTGGCAACCCAAAGACAATCTCATTCTCGGGATAGAGTGCGTTTTCGATCCCATGGAAAGCATTGTATATATCAGACGGATAAGTCAGAATTCGCTCAGAATACTGCGACAGATGGTGCCCGTATTCCTCGAATACATCACCGCTCGATTCAACACCACTGGTGCCGTAAGTGATCAACTGGTTTCCACGGCGGACTGTGACAGGTATGTGCCAGCTCTCAGAAGAAGAGATACTCTCGCGCAGGAGGCCTTCTGTGCATTCAAACCACACTTCGGTCGAAGTGAAGTACAGCTTGCGTCTTGCGAGGACCGCCTCTTGGTATGTCCAGCCTCTTTTGTTCCACTCAGTGTTGCGCAAAGCGAAAATGGGTTCTGGCAGGTTGTTTGTTATGGCGAATCCAAAGACTTCGACAGAAAGCTGACAATGCTCTCGAGGGCATTCGTCATCCACGCCTGCCAGTCCAGAATGCGTATTATCGCCACAAGCTGCAACTAAGACGAGTTCTGCGCGTGAATATATCGCTTCCAGAGACCCAATCTGTCCGTACTTGTCCTTTTCATCATTTTGCACAATGCAGAACCTGTCTACCCAAAGGTAAGGCTGATCTAGCTGTTCACAAACGCGCATAGCATCAGCGATTGTCTGAGGCAGATCATTCAGGCCACCGGAAATATGCAGCTCGCTCAAGTTCTCTTGACGTAGCGCCATTTCTTTGTCTGGGTCGGCGCCCCATACGTAACTCAGTGCAAGAATGGATGGTGTATTGTTGCCGGCGTCGATAATACGTTTCTTTGCAACGTCTATAAGTCGAAAGTGGTGAGGCAGTTTGCCCATTGCCCTCTCACCACAGGTCTCATGCTTCTGTTCGCACCAGGCTTTCCATCGACTGACAGTCGCCCAGTCGACGATGGATGAAACCAGGGAGAAGTCTTGGTTCAATGTAATCGATGTTTCATTCTCGGATGCAGCGGCGGTCCTCCGAAATACTTTATTGTGAGCGATATGGACGACATGGCAAGAATCATTATCACTCGTGTAGGTGAAGAATCCCAAGAAGTTGTCGAATATTTCAAAATCATTGTCTCTTTTGATTCGGATTGCTTTCCCTTCGTCAATGGTATGATGCTGTAGTCGGGCATCTCCCTGGACAACTTCGAGGCACCAACGGCAAAACGCGCAACCCGCTTGCCTGGATCTTAGCTCGGATGGCGTCCCAATCACGACTTCATATCGGTCACTGAAGCCGGGAATTTCGTGAGCACCTGCGCCGAGAAAACGTCTACACGTCAAAAAGTGGGATGGACGGAGGTGAATGCAGAAGTCGCAGAGCTGACTTTCATCGATCTTGAAAGCATCGCACTCGGAGCATGTCTCAGGCACCACTGCGTGCACAGCATCTCTGGTATCAGGAAAGTTAAACTTCTCTTCCAGGGCGTATGCAGTACATGTCGAATCAGTATTCTTGGTAGAGTAGTTTTCCGAAGAGTATATGTCATCTTCTTGCGAAGACATGTCCCAATTTGAAGAAGACGTGGCTTTGGATCTGACGTAGGAGCAAGGGGTGCGTGAGCGCGGTTCTAGGACAACCTGATCGCTGATGATGGCGCCAATATTCTGATGAGGCCAGGTGTGATGGGAATTGCTTGGACGGAATGATGCGACGGACTATTGTCTAAGGTCTTACGAGACTCTTTTCTATGAGTTACCGGCTGCCTCAAATCAAGAAAATCACCTGTTCCTGCCGCAGCGCTTTCCGAATGTGGCTGTCTTGTACTCAGCCCTTCCCGACCGCCCTGCAGGTAGCTGGCATGCAGGTTGTTGTCTCGTGGCACAAATCACGGGCTTGCATGTCTACATTTTGTGGGCATATTGTGGGCACACTCGCGAAAGGCCACTCACGTGCATATATCATACCAACCAATATCAGGCCCTGCGCCTAGAAAATCGCACAGTGGACGCATCGACAGAGATTTGATGTTCATATCTCCGATTAAGACCCTGGGATCTGTGCCAAAGGCTTGCGTGAAAATGTAAGTATAGATTCAGCCACGCAGTGTCACTACTTGACAACCTCCACCGTAGTTACTTCTATGGCCTTCCGACCGTTCGTTTCCGGTGCCAGAGGAGAACAACCGCGGCAGCGATGGCGAACACGCCGACTGACACACCAACGCCGATACCAGCTTTGGCACCAGTGCTGAGCGAGTTGTCCTCAGCCCTTGGGTGACAGGGAGTGTTCCCAGACTGTTTTGGGAAAGCGAAAAGTCCACAGGTTAGCTTTCGTGTCAGAAGCTGGTAGAGATGAGAAGGTTGAAGGGAGCGATCACCTGTAGTGTCCATGCATCGGAGTCGTCGATGGACACGAGCGTTCCCCATTGCAAACCGCCTATGGAAAATACGTATTTCCTACCCGTAGTGAGATTGAACTCGCAATCAAAGGTCCAGGTGTACGAGGTCACATCTGCGTCATAGGACACTATCCCGAGCATTCGTCAGTGAATGGCTATTGCTCGAGGAGGCACTGAACGGAGAACGAGCATCATGCTGTTGAAGAGCATATGGCTGTAGTTGCCAGACCATGGAAGGAGTTCGGTCCCAAATGGCAGCCATATGGTGATGGCGTACTCATCCGGGTCGGGGTTATCATCGCTGTCGTATGCCCATTCCAAGGTGATGGACAGGTTTTCATACACTTCCCATTCTGCGTTGGTGAAGTGCACTGCCCGTGAGACCCAAACCAGTCCCGCAACAAGGCACAAGACGGTGCGCAGGAGTGACACCATCGCAAGTCGTTAGGGAGCTTTCTGCAGTTCTATCTCATGCAAGAGAAGGGAAGAGCCCTGCCGTCAGAGATGTAGTGCATATATACTAGGGCTTCGAGGATTACATGATCTGACCAGTGACCAGCAAATGGGCCTGGAAACGGACGCAGCTATGTTCAGAGTCAAGAGCCCATAGTGGAATTCAAAAAGACGAGTTGAAACAAGTATGACCCAGGCATTTCTCCATAAATACCTAGACAACGGTAAACTATATAAACTTATTGAACCAACGCCAAGGCCTGGCGTACGAAGCCTCATCTCCGCAAGGCCCCAGGGTGCATCTAGGCGCCTGTGGGGGCCGGGGACCCCAGAAGCGGACTCTGCCGTTTGTGGACATGTACTATCTTGCTGAGCGAGAGCTTTTATGTCTACGAGGTATCATCTCCCTTGAATAAGAGTTGCTGTCTTCGGTTCCACCTTCGATTCCCGGAAATAGGAGAGGCTAGTGAAAGGCGGAAAAACTTGAGTCTAAAGTTCTAGGGCACCATGGTATGGGTATAGCAGGTAAGTAAAACAACCCTAGCAATCATTGGGCAGCTATTGATGCCGATTTTGTCTGCCAAGCATGGCTTCCACAATTCTGGCACGACCACAGCAACACGCAAGTTCAAAGGCGTTATGCTGATCAGGAGATCATTTCTTGACGACGCTCCCATGTTTTATTAATACTAAATACTTGAACGACAGATGTGTGGTCGAACCTCGCAGCGCTTCTTGTAGTATTTCGCCCTTGTCTACTTCGTAGGTCGCTGATTTACCTAAAATGATCAGCTTATAAAGAAGACTACCCACCTCGTATTTGTCCGCTTTATAAGTGCTAATATGAGTGCCTACTGTATGAATAGTTGTGTTGACCTCGACGTTGAAGCTTGTATCCTCAAACTTTGATAATACCTATCTCAATACCCCGCACCCACCTCCCAACAATGGAAGTCAGATTTCCGCATTCCATCTGTTTCTTCTTCATTTAGCCAATTGTTATCATGGTGGTCTACAGCAAGCACTTCATTCCGCTCGAGTCCAATCCTGATGTTTTCAACCAGTTGATTCACCAGCTGGGTGTCTCAAGCGTCCTACGCTTTCACGATGTTTTATCGCTCAGTGAGCCCGAAATCCTTGCATTGATCCCTCGACCAGTCCTAGCGCTTGTCATCGTATTCTCTACACCTCCTCAGTATGATGATCTTCTGGCTGAAGAAAATAAGTTGACGCCTGAATACACGGACACTGGAGAGGACGAGGATGTCATGTGGTTCAAGCAGACAATCAACAATGCGTGCGGACTGTACGGTATTCTTCACGCAGTTGCAAATGGATCTGCACGAAGTTTTGTGGGTATGTCTCTCATGTTACAAACTATCGTTACACACCAGAAGGGCATTGAGAGTCAGCACTAAGCAGCATCGTGGATGATTACAGAGCCCACGTCTCATCTCTCCGGCTTGCTTGAGAGATGCACCCACCTGAATCCATTAGACCGTGCGTCCGTCCTTGAGAATGATGCGTTGCTTGCATCCAAGTATCATTCGGCGGCAATCCTTGGAGATACAGATGCGCCTACAAACCCCGAGAGCGAGGTGGACTTTCATTATGTGTGCTTCGTTAAATCCCATCGTAACAGCACTTTGTACATCATGGATGGGGATCAGAATGGGCCGATCAGTGGAGGCACGATGCCCAACGAAGATCTTCTCTCAGAGCAAGGAACTCAGGCTGTCAGGGATTTCATCCAGCAGCATGATGACAGCGGACAATACAGCTTGCTGGCTTTGGCTCCAAGTCCCGATGTTTCAACTTGAGTATACAGTCATGAAAAGCAGTACTGTTTGTCTAACAACTCAATTACCAGTAAGCTGTCAATCTCTAAGTACTAGGTTATCTAAACATTCGATAGAATCTACTGTACGGAGTCAAGCTTGCCTCTATGGGTATAACATCTACGAAAATTTCCTCCGCACTCAGGTCTGACCAAAACTTATTTTCATGACCAATTCCCGCAATAGTATAGAAAACTTTGCGGAATTTGTACCGTTCAACTACGTCAGGAGTATCTGAGCTACGCGACAATTTAGTCCGGTTAAGAGTAAGCGCTTAAGCGTATCTTGGCAGAATACAATGATAGAGAATCTCAGTCATAGTCACGGTGTTTTCATCTCGCATTCTAGCAATTCGTTCGCGTGACTATTCGAGTTTGTATGAGCATGCAGCGGCAGTGACGTGTAAATGCCACGACGTATGAATCATGGTCACAATCGCTTCTTCACCATCAATAAAACGATTGCCACTTCACCATGAACCATTTCTTCCCCGGCTTTGACCCCGGCCTCGTGCAAGAGTTCCTCCATCTGTCTTCCCATCTTCCGTACCACATCCTCTTCCGTCCCAACCTTTTCAGGGTTGGCTTGTCTCCATCTAGTCACGGAGCTGCTTGTGGCCATTGCCATTTCGAACTGCTTGATGGTGACCATTCTCGATGTGCCCATATCATCAGGCTCCGCGCCATCCAGCTGCTTGTTCCACTCTCGACGGTAGAAAGTCTCCTGTTGGAACTCTGCCACGGGAGGGTCGAGTGTCCAGGGCAGGACCAGGTCGACGTAGAAAAAGCGCGTCAATGCATTTCCGACCACGGCATAGGGGTGCACTTCTTCATCGACGATCTTGTCCATCGCTGCTTGGATGGCGATCCCGTTGGGCGTCTTGGCGGTATTCACCGCCGCGCGCGTCCTCGCCCAAAGCGCGACGGTGCCTCCTGGCTTAAGCACACGTGCCGCGCGATGCCAAAAGCCGTCCATGTCGAACCAGTGAGCTGCGGTGGCAGCAGTCAACAGGTCGACGCTGTTTTCGAGGATCGGCGTCTCCAGATCGGTCCCCAGGACCTCGGCGGCCGAGACCTCGAAACGCGGTGCCGAGGAGGACGACTTGACGGAGGCGCGTGCCGAGTTGATCATGCCTTCTGACGCATCCAGGCCGACGGCATGGGCGAAGAAAGGAGCCAGGTCTCGCGTGGCCTGGCCAGTACCGCAGCCGACGTCGACAACGAGGTCAAGCTTGCCGCCCGTGGCGACATGGTGGTCGACAATGGTGCGAAAGAGCTTGGGAGAATATCCCGGGCGCCCGGTCGCGTATGATTCTCCTTGCTCATGAGTGTATGCCTTGAACGTTTCCTCTGACATTTTCGTTGAAGTCTAAGTCTGCGCCTCTCTTGTGCCGATTTATTCTTTAAACGTTCAGAAATTGTTTTGCAAAAGAATTGAAAAAATAGTTGTTGCTGAGGTGAGTACAGTCTATAGCTTGGGATGACCACAGTCAATACGTTCATTCATGAATGCCTATATATGTTTATTTTCAATGGCGGGCAAACTCCCATCAGCAGTGAATTGGGAAAGGTTCGGTTCCGAAACCGCTTATAGGCCGCGCTGCCAAAATTCATGTTAAGCATGATGCATGCGGCACGCTTACGGCGTTTATCATTCTACGCCGCCTCCGTTACGGCATTTTTGTCTGACTCCGACGCTGAAGTTTAGCGCCTACACTGTCAGATTATAGTGAGTTTGAGTATAACACGTCGAGCGACTGAACTTGTCAACAATCTTTTCGGCCTTTTTCAAAAATATTATTGGACTATTCATTTATTATTCTCGATCATACAAGCCGCGCCAGTCGTTGTTGTGACCTACAAGCTATCGTCTAAGTGCTGCGAATATAACTCTTGCAGGAAAAAGGACAAAAGAAGATTTTATATCTCCCATTGCGCCAGCAGTACCAATATTAAAGCTCCACTATATGTAATAGGTTAGCTTATTTTGTGAATAAAGACGGAGTATACTGCCCAACAAGACTATACGCAAGTGTCTAAATTCATACAAATACTTGGCTCCAAATCTTTCTTTGTTAGTTAGATCGCTCAAATTCGAAACGGAACATGTCAGACATCAAGGATAAAGTGCGAATTAGTCTTTTGGGTACAGCACGGCTTTGAAGCCATTCCTATTTTCTAACAGCCTTACTTGATGCTGTGCTTGGGGGGATTTTCCAGACAGACTCTCTTGTATCAAACCTTCCATACCAAATGCCCGCTCCCAGAATCGTTGATTTGCAAGGCAATTTTATCCGGCTTTCCTACTAGCAACTAATACCAACATCACAAAGACGTTTTCTAGATCGGGCAAAAGTCTCTTTTCTTTGGCTGGGTCAGAATTCCGGGTAAACAGGCGGCCTGTTTAGTATAAATAATGAATAATA
The DNA here is from genome assembly GCA_023510015.1 of Pestalotiopsis sp. LF_19_12. Classification (NCBI taxonomy): domain Eukaryota; kingdom Fungi; phylum Ascomycota; class Sordariomycetes; order Amphisphaeriales; family Sporocadaceae; genus Pestalotiopsis; species Pestalotiopsis sp. LF_19_12. The sequence goes on along the minus strand of JALYBT010000087.1, from coordinate 49,224 downwards.
CCTACCTATTAACACTTTTTTAGTCAGGTTGTGCTTTTTAATAGTCGAGTCAGACTTATAATAGGTATCAAGAAGAAGGCTGGCCTTGTCCATTTGCAATACCTAGCGCAACCATTAGCTCGGAACTGTTTTTATTAACCTATATTTTTTCTATGGAACTCTTTGTATAGTCCTTTATGAGGATATTATTCTCCCCTAAGAGGAACTTGCGCGTAGCATTCGGAACGCAACATGACGGATAGGTCCAATATGCGTTCGTGACAATTTTAGGGCAGCGCAATCAGTGCTATGAATAGCCGTCCCGGCAAACCCACTAAATAGATTAACGCAAGATACTGGAAAGCAAGTATTACACAAATGACGGTTCATCCAGGCTATGCCATATCAGGAGCGCCAGACCCATGTCTGGCAGGCTGCAGCGAAATAAAGCAGTGAGCGTCGAGCTCTGGCCGCTTGTGCTGGGAGTCTCGCTTGGAGCAGTGGCAGCGCCGCAGTGGTTTCAGTCCCAGTCGCTCGATTAGAGGCCGGGTCGCTGTAAGCCATCGCGAGCGAGGCATCGTACGTGCCACTGGGTACATCCACCAGATGGCAGAGGGATAAGGCGATTTGCTAGGGTTCCGCGGGGTGAACACGACGTAGCTACAGGCGTCGATCTCGGTGCACTAGCTCAGACAATCAGAGGTGCTCGTGCTAGGAATGCAATCGAAAGCTGCAAACAAGTCGCTGTTGAGTGGTCGTCACCTCCCCCACTACACGCGGGCGCGTTGAAGACAATGTGTACCTACCTAGTGGGGGACAAGCTAGAGCTATTTGTCAACTCTGCGCAAGTCAACATCAACTCTACAAACGTAAACCCTTTCTGCAGATCCTGGATTTCCCAGCTCCCAAAGACCAAGACGAAGCACACTAGAACGTCGCGTGGCCATTGTTTTTGTCTGGTTCTTCTTTCAGCATCTCTTCCTTGTGTCAATTTTCCACAGCCAGACTGGACAAACACTCCATCAAACTACTCAGTTGATTCTCCTCGTCCTGCTGGCTGATTGTTCCTCAGATCTGGATCCTGACGAGGGAGCCTCAGCCACTCGCTTCAAGCGATCACCTTCACGTCCTCCTGACATCAGACCTCCAGCTACCATCAGCTAGCTCTCTTGTCAACACCGCGCTCATCATTCGACGGCACTTTTCTCATACAAGGACCATCATTCCAGCATTTCTGCGTAGACCATCGCGGTAGGTTGTCAACGTCTACTTTTTCTTTACCCTAGCCTCTTGGCTCTGGCTGGGAACCCAGGTGCATGCGTCACTACCTAGGCACTCTTTTTGTTGCCTCCCTTCCAGGTCTTTGCACCTCTGCTAGACCAAAATCTTACCAAGGTCCATCCTTCCCTCTGGTTTCATTCCATCACAGAACCTCCGGATGAGTTATCATCACTCTAACCCTCCACATTCGCGCTATCACTGGCTAGTGCTTTTCCCAAGGGCCGCAACTCGTCGCGCAATCTGTTTGCTGACGCCTTTCACAGACCTGGAACTAGCCCACGTCCCTCAGCCTCGTTGTCCATCATGGCAGACCTAGGTGGTGCCAACATTGCCGATTACCGCCAACGACAGCTGCTGGACACGGAGTATGTCCACAGCCCCTCGGTTCTCCGCTGCGACGACTATGAAGAGTCGGCTCCGGACTCGGATGACGACGGTGTGGTGTATAGCCACGAACGTGCTCCCGACCTAATTGACGAGATCAACGACTTCTTCTTCTTAGAGAAGCTGCCAGGTCGCCAAGGACGCCTTTACCGACTTAGGGAGCCTGAGCTCCTTGAGACACTTCTACCCCCCAGCCGCGCAGTTTATGAGCGTCAGCGAGTATCCGTTGATGCTGTTCGCAGTTGGTTCTTGAATCCTGCCACGACGCAGCAATTTCTCAATCGGGAGATTGACATGGAAGCAACTCCCCTCCATGCACTCGTTACGGCAGCAAAGCCATTCCCCACGAAGGAAGAGCATGAATGCAAGATTGCCGGGAAATGCATCCTGCGAAGTCGCTTGTAGCAAAGCTGACTTGCGGTCACCGATTCGAGACAGAATGCCTTTCAGGGTGGTTTCGCTGGTCATCAGAGCCAACTTGCCCAACTTGTCGCTGGGATTGTAGACAAGACCATCCCGACCCTTGGGCACCCAAACAAGTACGCTCCCTTTGTTCTTCGCATCCCACGCACTTCATCACTAATGAGTTCGTCACAGGAGAGAACTACCACCCCTGCATCGGAGGCAAAGCTCCTGCCTCATCAAATGAAGGTATGGCCGCCGCGTAAGAATCTTCACTCGTCGGCCCAGCCTGCCCCTGCATCAGACCCCGTGCCGGCCACCGAGCCACGTCTGCTCCCCCACCAGATGAAGGTATGGCCGCCCCGCAAGGCTGAACCCTCCGCATCTCTGCCAGACGCTATGCCAGCCTCAAACGACTCCGGTCATGGCCAATGAAAGGGTGAAAGGGGGGTCAAGCTGTATATCTAATAGCAGCTGCTCATTTGCATCCGTTGTGGCCCAAAGCATAATAGCATCTCTAACCCGCGACCGATTTAGCGCAGCACATCGCCGGTACTCTCCAGGGAAAAGGTATGAGGCACCACGGAAGATGTGATTGAAATTTACAGCTTTCAGCGGCCACCCAGAGTCCGCAGCGATATTGTCCGGAATGGACGCCTTTGTTATGGGATCATTTCTTCAACCTGTCTTGACGATTTCTTCTTCGTTACAGGTTTCAGGAGAAGACAACAGAGCTGTCTGATGACGGTGAATGCATAGATACGAAATGGATAATAACGGAATGGATGCATCAGGGCTCGATAGATCAGAACTGGACCGAAAGATAAACTGGCAGCCCTGACACATAGATTGGGTTGAGTTCAGCTTTTCTTTCGCGTTGTGGCCAGCATTCAATTCCAGTGCTAGGCGGGAATGGACTGATATTTGGAACATCGGATATGTTTATAGAATGCCCAAAAAATCGACCTGTTCCTGAGAGGATAATCTGAATACAGGCTGCTTCCGGGATCCAATTGTGCTACACAAAATCCTCGTCAGGTTCCCACTAAATAAGATCCGATGGAATCAGAGAATAATTAAATACCAGCCAGACTGATTTTCCGTCCCATTATGTGACAATATTTCACCTACTTCCTCAGCTAACATGAGGCTCCCGTGGCCTGAAAAGAGAAAAGAGAATACTGGTAGCCTTTAAAAAAACCGGACGATGAAAGCTTCCAATAATTATACAGTATAAGAAAAACTTCAACAAAGAGTTCATAATGCACATCCCACTTGGTCTATGCGTAGGTGGTTAGATAGCCCAGGAGTCCCAAGGATGTGGGGAGCTTCTTCTTCCCTGATCATTACCCCCTCACCTTTCCCAGATGAATAGATCTGATTCTCACACATCCATTAGTTCGTCCGAGCCAAAGCGTTTGCCTCATCAAATGAAAGTCTGGCCGTCTCGTACAAAGCCAAGCCCCACCTGCCTCTGCGCCTTCGACAGAACCCGAGCCAGCCCCAAAGTCAAAACTGATGCCACATCAGATGAAGGTCTGGCCACCTCGTCCGAAGGTCAGCCACGAGAAGTAACGCGACCGCCAAGAGTCTGAAAGAATACTGCCAGAAATGTATAGGTTTGGTAATAAATTGATTATGGAGTCTGTTTGGGCGTTTGGATTTTATGTCACGTGGTTACCGAAGAGGAAACAATGAAATGGATGGCCTCGCAATGAATGAATTCAGAATGGATAGACTTGGAATGGATCAATCCAAAATGCATACATGATAGATTAGGACTCGAGACGAAAACGGAATGTTAAATGAAACACCACTCAGACCGATTATTCGCCCCATCATCTGAGAATTGTTCAGCCATTGCTCCGAGCCGCATCTACGGCTTCCATGTCGCATGGTTGTACTAAACTCGAAGCTTTTACCGGTCGAATCTGCACAGTGAACCGAAGCATCTCAGGAGGTCAACCGATCTGATGTCAGTGGTTATTTCATCGTTGATTTCTTTTAGTGCTCCATGGTGATTCAATAACAGTGACTGTACTCAACATTTTGCTGTGAAGTGGGCAAATATTATTACATGGAAAATGGGCGCTTATGGAGCAGCCCTTTATGGTCTCGACTTTTTACTCAATTCAAAGCTCATAAGGCCAATCAATAGATGATGCAAAGTTGTGACACTTAGGGCACAGATTATAACACCGACTATAAGAACAACAGAGGGCAGCTTATGTGCGTGCTAAACTCTCCCGTGCTGTAGTTTCCGCCGCACATTCCTGTACTGTCGATTTAGCCGTTCAGCATAAAAGATCCCAATTCTGGCAGACTCGCCGTCGCTCACAACTTGGTCTTGACCCAAGCAGCAGCCTCGCTCGTGAATACGTCGAAGTAGGTGGTGTGGGCATTGAAGTCAGTGCCCTGGGCGCACACGGGGTCGCCAGAGAGACACCACGAGCGAAGCAATAATGAATAGTTATTGAGACCGGAAAGCTGAGTCGCGGAACGCGGGTAGATCTGGCGGACACGAAGCTGATCAGCCAACCAAAAAAAGCCTACCAGACCTGGAACAGGCACTTTCATTCTCACTCACCCCATCCTTGCTGGCGCCTGTACCAGTATTGTAGGCTTGGCTGGCGACGTGGCGAACGTCGCCGAAGAAGAGAGCGGCGGCAACTGTATCTGGGAGTCAATACCGTACAATCCTTACGGATCGCGCAGGATTTGGCTGCCGGTGAGCTTACTCTTGTTGCCGGGCGATGTAGTGAGACTAAGACCGGTGGACGTTGGCTGCGTACAAGTCCCGAGGCTACCGCCTCCACCCCCGAGGATGTCGCCAATGACTTGAGCTCCCTAAACATCGTAATTAGATTAGCACTTGATTTTCTGTTCTTCCGATCTCCTGTACTCCGAGAGAAGAGGTATCTATTTCGTGGCCAGCGGAACTCACCTGGGAGTATCCCGTTAGCACAATCTTGGCGCTAGGGCATTGGGCAGCGTAAGCCGTGATGGCACTCTTGCCGTTGGTGACGCCGGTCTGGGACGATGTGCAATAGTCATCAAAGGTTGCCGGATATTGGATATCTTCATAGCTGCAGCTGGATATGCCGTCACAGATGGCAGTGGCAAGAGCACCCTGACGGCCCGGGTATGGCTCCTCGGAGCCACGAGCAATGAAGATGTGCACAGACTGGCATGCTGTTTGCCGCCTGTCCAGCTCCACAGGTGAGGCGAAGACGCTGCTCGCAAGTAAAAGGCAGACGGCAAGCGAGTAAATCATGGCTGCGGTGGCTTGTTATCAGCGTTTCCTTGTGAGAACAATGGCTTGACTGAGAATAATTGAAGAGCTTGACCTAGTTCTGGTCCAGATAATGTACGGATTTGACTCGTTCTTATAGACGTTGTTCGTTTTGACGAGTTCCCGCCTCAGACGTTGGAGATCATGACAGATTCATTTTGATCGTATTTCGGACGGCGTATAATTCTGGATGTGATTACTACCACGAAGACAACGGCGTCGTGCGGCTATCAATTCCCGAAACCGCTGGCTCGTATAAACCGGCGTTGTAACATCTTGGCCAGCTGGCCCACCCCGTAACCCCGTAACAGGAAAGTGACTCCGAATTGCCAGGTCGTATTCATACAACGCACCCTATGTAACTTTAATACTGAATTAAGTTTTGCGGGGTACGTCAGGTACCGGTGACATGTGCATAATGACTCCTCGGCAAACCTCCAAGTAGACTGGGATTCATACATTCAACCTCACCATGTTACATTGCCCCAGCCCGCAACATCCTAGATCTATCCGAAAAGACACCGTTCTGGCGGCAGCCAAGGATATGCCGGTTGTAATGGTAAAGACGCGGCAAATGGCTACGGCTTATCTTACTACTTGCCAGCAGATGGACGCAATCGGGAACTAGCAGTACTTCGTCGCCGCACAGCTTTCCCGAATTGGCACTGGAAATTTTGGCAGAACCCAATGGAATCGGAGAACACAAAAGACTCGTATCTCAGCCAGAACGAACGTCCCGGGAGCTTGACCTTGCCTTATATGACTGTCTTATTATACATAAAATCACACTGCGTCTGCCCCTGCGCCTTAGTCGGATGGACGAGGTCGGCGACACGCTGAAGTGGTTATTCCTCCTCGGGCGTTTTCTTGATGTACTTGGCAATTAAATTCCACCACTTGAGGGCCGGATGATATCTTTCTCCGTGCACAGAGTCACGGACTGCGCGCAGTTGTTCAAGTTGAATATGGGTAGTCATACGAAGCTTCGCAGGTCGGACTTTCCGAGGCAGCATTCTCGGCAGTGGGATTCCCAGACAATTTCCGTTGAAGGTCGAAAAGACGTTGTGCCATCTGCAGATGCTCATTGTTTGACCAGAACATGAACCTTTTCGTGGCTCCGTCACGCATAGCGAGAGATTTCTCAGAGAGCTGCGACAGGCAGTGCAGGTCTTGACTTCATCCATAGAGAAGGGTCGAGAGACACCAGTCACTGCAATAGGATCGTCCTCTGGGAACATAGTGTGGTGAGCCTTCATGTCAATAACTACCTGTGAGGGCCACATAGGCTCGTTGCTGCCCTTCGCCGCCGGCCAGCCTGAGGCACCTGTCCACAACTACATTTGTATTGTTCCTCCTCCATCGGCCACTACAATCGACAACTGCACCATCACGCACAGCGCAGTGAGCCACACCCCAACTCTTCAAAAGTTGAGCCTGCGAAACTCAGGCCGAGATCTCAAACCCCCCGAGGTCGCCACTCACAAGGTACTTCTCCATCTTTCGTGCCCAATCCACAGGCCCTGAGCCCCAAGTAGCCTTACGTCCAGAAATAGTGTCATTCTGAGCTGCCAAGTCTTGATAGCCGGTGAGGTAGGTTGGTGTGCATTGGGACATGACAGAATAGCACAATGCTCGTGACTGCACCTCGTCGGTATACAGGTCTTCAGCTCTCTTGGTGACTTCAATGACGGTGCTGGGCGAATCGCCGTATTGATTCAGAGACTCTCGGATGATGTGGGCCACCAGCTTTGCGGTCTGGTCGAGTGTGACTGTATGATTCGCCGTAGCAGGCCCACCTGCGATACCATAGAAGAAGAGGTTGGGGAAGTCGTTTGTCGCAACGCCGAAGAATGTCCCGAAATCCTCCGACTTCCACTTGTCTTCCAATGAGCAGCCATTACGGCCTATGATGGGAGCACCAATGCGGGCACTAGGTGAGCCTTCTGTCGAAGACACGCTGGAGAACCCCGTTGCCAGAACCAGACCGTCCAGTTCAAACTCTTTTCCATTTGCGATCAGAGACGAGTCGGTGAATCGCTCGATTCCTTTCTCGGCGATGTCGACTAGCGTGACGTTCGACTGGTTGAATGCTGCCAGGAAGCTGTCATGGAAGGTAGGCCGCTTGCACCAGCCAGGGTACCACGGCTTGAGCTTCTCAGCAGTCGCTGGATCCAAGACTTGATTCTGGATGTGTTCCTGTGACATGGTCTACACGTATATCACGATATCCTAGCTGCTATTGTGGAGCTTCACTTTTGGCACGCTGGCGCAGTGGTACGTGACAGTTCCCGTATAGACTCTGCCCGGTATACATCCAATTCAAACATTGAATCTAGGTGTTGCTGCAAACTCTCCGGTGTGACGAGTTGAGGTGTACCAAGGAGGCCAGCAAATGACCGATGATGGCTCCAGCCGTCGTCCACGAGGTCAACAGCAGGTGGATCGTTCGAGAGGCAGCGATTCAGATTCTCTTGTCTCTGACGCTGCCAACCTTGTTTGTCGGCAATCTTGCTCCAGGAATCAGCTGTAGTGGCTTCTTGCTGTCGAGGGCCGCAATACGAAGGCGTGCGCTGGAATACGTAGAGATGTTTGGCCCATTTGGCCAGCTCGGGTATGAGCTGAACGGCAGTGGCCCCAGTCCCGATGATACCGACTGTCTTGTCCCGTAGATTGGTCATCATCGGCCGGCTTTCCGATCCGCCTGTCCAAGCATAGTCCCAACAGGCGGTATGCAGCACGTGCTTGGACTTTTCAAAATCAGCCAGCCCATCAAAAGCCGGGACTTGTGGAGAGAAAAAGACACCCCCAGCGGCTATGAAAAAGTGCGCGTGAACCGTGAGTCGCTCGGGTTCTTTTCCCAACTGCCTCTCCAAGACTACGTGCCAGTTTCGAGAGTTGTCGTCCCAGACAGCCTCCGTCACTTTGGTGCATAGCATTGCCCTGATGTCGAAGTTTTTGGCTATCAACTCGCAGTTTTCGCGGATCTCGCTCCCGGGGGAATATCGGTATTGAGGAACATAACCTGTCTCTTCCAGGAGGGGGAGGTACGAGTAGCCCTCGACATCGCAGGTCAATCCAGGATATCGATTCCAGTACCACGTCCCCCCGAGGCCGCCAGCCGCCTCCACAATGCAGATGTCGCTAGCTGCGAAACCTGCCTTTCGCAGATGATACGCGAACAGGAGACCGCTGTGACCTCCGCCAGCAATGAGGAATTTGACTTCGTCGTTGTGTCGCAGAGGCGGTTGCTGGTTTCGCAGCATGTCGTAGTCCGCAAATGGGTCTCGATTGACGTAGTCGGGCGGCATAGAACGAAGGTTTTGAGAATTATGTCGTTTGAATGCGTGAGACCGCTTCTCTCGCTCCTCATTGTATTTCTTGGCCAAAGCTGCATTCATTGTGACTTCGTCTTTGGATGATGGTATGTGAAAAGATGTTTCCTTGCAAAGATGTGTAACAAATCGATTGTTGGGCTGTGGAAGAGTTCTCCTGCATTTATTTTCAAAGGGGTTCTTGCTTTGTCTTTTATGTTTTATTCCTAGATCTGTTCACTTTCCTCGTCGCACCTCAAGTATCCGGGTCTCGGCTCGATTGCACACTTTCCATCATATACGGCACATGAAATGATTACAAGATGTGCCCGCATGCCGAGGAAACCCTTCACCTCGCCCCATCATCTTGGACCCAGGTCTACCAAGCAAGAAATCTGGTACAGCGGCCGCTTGGCATCAGTAGTAGAGGAGTGCCGCATTCGACTGCGATCCCAATCACCGAATGTGAGGCATTGAACTGGAGCATCGGCCTGCGTATACATTGTTAACTCCCTGACTCCGGCTGGCTGCATTAGTCTACGAAGCAGCCCCATCATTTAGAGTTTCCCGGCATTTGGTCGATCCTATAGCCCACTTAGGCAGCCCCAATCATTCCATACTAGAGAAGTTCCACAAGAATTTTCCCAGACCTTGCGATTCCCACCATCCATTCATAGTAAGAATTAGTCAATAGTGCTGTCCATAACTTCCATATAAATTGACTTTGCTGGAGTTGTTGTATTTGTGCGTTTAAATAATCTTACTCGTCTCATAGAAGATCACCGTAACCACATTCAAACTCAAAGGGCGCAGCTGAAGAATCACTTTCATCATGTCTGAAAAGGAATCAATCACGCATACTACTCGAAAGGTTCACTTCTCGAGCCGCGGAATCGAATTGATCGGCGATTTATATCTCCCAATCTGCGATTCTCCGGATCGGAAACAAGCTGCTGTCGCCGTTGGTCATCCAGGGACGGGCATCAAAGAGCAAGCTTCAGGACTGTATGCACGTCTCCTCGCTGAAAACGGCTTCGTTGCCCTGGCATTCGACGCAGCGTACCAGGGCGAAAGTCAAGGAGAGCCACGCAACCTCGACGACCCTTACCAACGGGTGGAGGACTTCAAAAGTGCAGTGACATTCTTGAGCCTCCTTCCCGGCGAAGTTGACCCCGAGCGCATCGGCGTCGTTGGCATCTGCGCCTCGGGAGGATTTTGCATTTTTGCAGCGCAGACCGACGTCCGTATGAGAGCTGTGGCGGGCATCGTTCCAATGTGTGTCGGCGCACAGTCTCGAGCGGCTTTCACAGACGAGCGTCGGCAGATTCGCCAGGAAGCACTCGGTCAGACCCTTCAATTTGCGGCTGCGGCCCGGATTGCCGAAGCCCAGGGCATCTCACCATCTACGACAAAGATCACGGACGTGTTTCCGGAAGCTCGCGACTACTACAACGACACCCTCAAATGCCCCGTCCAGTGCACAAACGAGCAGTTGTCTCGCAGCGTGGAATTAGCTCTGAACTACGATTCTTACGCCTTTATCGACTGGATATCTCCACGGCCACTATTGCTGGTATTGGCAGAGGTTCCGCAGATGGCTTTCAACACTGCTCCATACATCCGACATGCTTTTGCGCAAACAAAGGAGCCTAAGAAATTAGTGGCGATGCAGGGAAAGACACATTTGGATATGTATCATGACACATCCGAATCTATACCTGCAGTGGTTGAATTTATGAATCAATGGCTCTGTTCATAGATGGTGACTGCTGGGGGGATCTCTACTGTCTCTTGTCCCATTTGGCAACTATCAAGTAAATGATATGAGAATATGAAAAAAGAAAACGCATTTCTTAAGTCTTCTACTATCTTTCGGCACTGCCATTTGCTGACCAAGCCTGAGGTGTTGCTATCTTTTGGTGCAGCGCCTCCAACTTATTCTCAATCTCCCCTATGCTGTGCGCAAAGGCAACGCAGTCAAGAATTTGTTCACAGTCCTCCCAGATCCGTGCGCGATTCCGAATCCCCGGCAGCAAAGTAGTAGCAGGCTTGAATAGCCGCCATACGCGCGTCCAGTCCCAGTCTCTCGGTGCATCCGGGTTAGTAACGCCGTGTGGATGACGACGAATCCACGTTTCCACACAGCTGCGCTGATCCTGCCACTCTTGACTCTCATGATACATTTTGCGAATTTCTTCCCGACGCGATCGGTTGTGGGCTTTTACCGCATTGGCTGCATTTTCCATTTCTGGGTCATCGGCGAGGATACTGACCCACAGAGCATTTTCTTCTCGTTCACTTAGTAGATCGCGAGGGAATGGATGTTACACCACGCCAGGAGGGTAGAGCGGGTCCCATGTTATAGGCCGGCCAGGCGTTACTGGGTAATGACTGCCTTCGAGAATCTCCCATAACCAAGGCATATGTGTAGTGATATGTGCTTTGAAGAGTCGCCCGGCATGCTCATGAAGAATCCAGCAGGTATCTGCTACCCTGTCCAAGTCGGTCGGATCAAGGAAGGAAAGTGTATGAGCGATCAGCTCGTCGGAAAGTTGCAGCAGCCTTGCGTTCGATGGCTGGCCTCTGTCCTTTGCGGGTTCGCATTTCCTACAACTCTCAATAGCTTGCTCGACTTTTGGAACTTCGACGGGATTCGCAACGATCCATTCGTCGCCGGGAACGTGCCGCCACGGAAGATCCCATCTTGCCCGGCCGCGCTCTATCTCTTGCCGTCGCTTTGGAGCTCGATCTCCCATCTTGTAGTCGTTAGGGTATCCGAGCATCTCGCGCCAGTGCCAGACGTTGTCCAGGTCAACTCGACCAAGCCGACGATATGACGCCTTGGCGTATATATCAAAACAGTAAGAGTGAGCCGCGAGTGGGTGCAACGACTCGTAGGGCTGCTTTTGGTCAAAATGTGATTCGACAAGACTCCAATCCTGGGGGCTCTTACGTTGCAACCATCCTCCAAGTAAGTCCACCTTGTTGTTATCTCATGTAATCCATGCCGTGCTGGATAAAATGGCATCCAGGGATGGGCAAGACCACCTGCAGAACAATTTGAGACATTTCCTTCTCCCGTGAGATAGAATAAACTGCTTCCTTCAATATACTGATCGCTGGCTTCCGGCTTCCATTGCGGGTCCTTGGGTAACAAGACCCGGATATTGCGACAATTTTTCATTTGCTCTACACTCAGAACAGAGCCGTTGATGCCATGAGGATTTCTGCAAGAAGGCGAGGCAACGTGCTCTGAAGAAACTTGATGTCTCCAAAAATCGGGCGGTCCATAACTTACGTGGGGATGGCTGTGGTCGCCTCTGTAGTAAATTCTGCCATTGTACCACGTGCCATGGGGTAGCCGATGGGGACGAAACGGGAGATCGGAAAGATGACATTCTCTGGCCATGCTGTCGTGGTCTCCATCTTGACTCTGCCCATTCTCGCTGCCATCGCCGTCGAGTGGGGCAGTTGACGATTCATCATCGGAGCTCTCAGCTGCTGAAGTAGAATCATACTCGAGAGGCTCCTCATCGCTCTGCGACTGGCCATCGGGCTGCCACTCGGGGTCATCATCATCTTCCTGGTCTGGCCATAGACTTGCCTCCTCTAAGCTTTGGAAATTCGCCTGGGCTCGGTCTGCACTCGTGCATTCTTGGCAGTTCGGAACTCCATCGAGAGCCTCTGGACCTAGATCTGGACCGCAACGCCAGGACCGGAAATTCACGTAATTGGCCCCTTGGAGGTTCCAAGCTGCGCTGAAAGGCTCTTTGGGCGTGCGAATCCGAGCAGTGGCCATGTCGACGCCACATATTGTGCAAGCGGTGGAAAACATGGACATATTTCAATTGGTCGTGAAGTTTGGTTAAAAACAATGTGTGGTAGTTGATCGATGACGAATGCCACGCTTGAAGGAAAGAAGGGTGAGTACGGAAAATGACTAAAGATGCTGTCTGCCGATTAAAAGGCGCAGTTTTTTGTTTTTGTTTTTGGTTGGCTTTATTAGAATGGGTCTAAAGTCAGCTCGTATTTCTGAAGTACATACCCGTTTCTGATCGCCCGTCTATTTCTTGGAGAGCTAGCTTCGGCAGCTCCCGCGGAGGACCCCGCCACGATTGCGACCAAACTATGTTTTTACACTTAGGTTCAATGCCACAACCACCGACTCACGCAAGGGTGGGCGATCACCAGCTTATCTAGGGCAGAGCGGACGGGATGCCGAGTTTTCTCATATCTATGGTCGTATATGCTAGTTAAGGCTAACATTACGCCCTATATAATGACGCCAATCCCAATCCTCGCCAGCAAATTCATCGTTATCTCTCTTGTTGCCCACAGCATGTTTCGAAACGATCCACGCGAGTCGCCATTGAGGCAACCGTAGATTCCGCGATTGCGTAGAACCAAGCTCTGCCATTTGGCTGGCCAGACGCTTAAACGGATGATACGGTTTCGCTATTCTTGTCTCCGTGTTCGTTGGCACCTTCGATTTTGTTTCCCAGTCTGACAGACTCTCCAGATAAGTATTCCTGTCGAGCAGAGAGCCCTAGGAATACGGCATCCGTAATGAGCTGTACGAGGAAAGTGAAACCAACTATGTAGAATGTGATGACCCCGTTCCAGGCGAGGGGCCCGTCCATGACCGTGTGTACACCAGTGGCAAACGCGAACAGAATGGGCATGATGATGTTGAAGGGAATCAGCCATTTGGGGAACAGAGGCTTTTCACGCGTGTCCAGGATGATGGCATAGACAAAGGCAAAGTTTTGCACCATGAATGTTGGCCAGGGCATCCTGCCATCATGTACGTCTGGTTAGTAAGATGCGTATCAAAATTTTAAAGCCAGCAACACATGGCAGTAGATAGAAGTCTGGACACTCACAAAGCGACAATCCAGAAAAACTCATTGAGCATTTGCGTAATCTCTGCAGGTCTGTCGGGCCGGAATGTGGTGATACACAAGACAATTCCAGGCAACATGAAGGTCCAGACACCTGCCGCTGCTGATGATAGCTGTACTTGGTGGATCATGTACGGGACTTTGGGGATGCGGCGGATTTGGTTCGATATGCATGCTGAGAATGGTAGGTAGAAGCCTCCGGAAATCATGAGAATGGCACCGCCGGCACGGATGCGGACAATGTGATCCTGATAGACTGAAAGTAGGTTAGTTTATTGAACGTACAAATGGTCTCTGATCAAACCACAAATAGTGGTTTATGGCTTTTCCTGTGATTGCATATAAACAAAAGAGACAAATAATACTCTGTGAAATTGTTAGCAAATTGGATATAGTGGAGATGTCGCAAGCGAGATCGAAAGTCTTTCTCGCAGCTTCGAGCCTACATACCACAAGTTGAAACTGTCTGGGCATCCCAGCTTGGATGAGGAGGTGGAATGAAGTCGGCGACAATGAAAGCCATGATAAAAAAGATACCAGAAAGCGCACCACAGCAGGCAGAATAGTACTGTATAGCAGTGTAGCTGAGTAGCGGCGACTGCGATGCGCGCACACACATACGATTGAGGGAGCCGTCGAGACCCATTTTGCATATAAAAGCCAGAGAGTGTATAAGTTGATAAATCCAATTGTAGAATCTGGGAGCAAAGCTGATTATTTCCTCGATCAATCGTAGAGAACAAAAATCGAAGCAGAACGTGAGGTATTTCGACCAAAGCACCACACACACATATATATATCTCTGTACAGGGTCATGATTCTACTATGGCTGATGTTTCTATACACGCGCGTGGTACGATGATATCCACACTACCGAGACCACCAATGCAATCTTGTTCATAAGATTGACTGACACAAGCTATGCTCATGCCATAATACATGGTACATCATGATCCTTGCCACAAAAAAGGTCATGCCGGAAAATCATCTTTGCTGTTGTTTTTGATTCGCTTGATGTGATTGTCCCTTCACTCGGCGCCGAGATTCCTTTCCCAACTGGGTGCTCTGAGGGGCGGGTGTGATCCTGGTGGTAATATACTCTGTAATCCCCACCAGACGGACCAGGGCCGAGGCGATTATCGGCCTTTGCCGAGCCGAAAGGGCTCCACGATGTATCTTCCGTGTTCCAGCCTACGCTGCTCGGGGATCCGGATACTCTCACAATATTGCAATGTTTCATTGCTCGCAACGCTTCTGTAAAGACTGAAGTTCCCATGGGCGACAGTGGACGTGGACTGCGGCCAGCAAAGTCAATGAGGCCCGGCCCATCCCGCCGATCCAGGAAGACAAGATCGAAATCGGCGTAAAAAGTATGAAATAATAGTTCTGATTAAGGTTAGTACAAATCGCAGCATAGCATAAGATCATCAATAGGTTCTATTTCCCACGTCCCGTCCTAGAGGATGTCATCTCAGACCAGGATAGCAGAATTACCACGGATAATGAACGCAAAAATTCTGGAAAAGCCCGTGTGGGAGCCTCGCGATAAAGACGCGACCAATACGGCGAAATTCATTACTTACGTCAACCAAAAGCATAATCTCAACATTCGAGGGTATGATGAACTACATGCCTGGTCCACGCACGATGAAACTCTGCAGGACTTCTGGAGAGATGCATACGAGTGGCTAGAGCTGAAGCCGCCAGACACGCCGGGGGTTGGGCGAATGCTGCAAAACAAGGATGCCGTCTCAACAAGCCTTTACCCGCCCCCGGCCTGTTTTCCTTGCGACCGGTTCAACATCGCAGAGTTTCTACTACGATCAGGAAAAGACAACGACGTGGCGATCCACTTTGCTCGGGAAGGCGTGGCCGGGGTCCAACGCGTTTCCTGGGGGGAGATTCGGGAACGCACCCGCGAGATTCGCGACGCCATGGTCAATTCCGGTGTGGCGGATGGCGACGTCGTGGCGGCTGTGATATCCAACTCGGTGGATGCCATCACCCTGAGCCTTGCGACCACCTCTATCGGGGCAGTCTGGTCGTCGTCCTCGCCAGACCTGGGGAGTGATGCGATTGTGGACCGGTATGGACAGATCGGGCCGAAGATGATCTTTGTCGACGATGGGTACATCTACGCCGGCAAGATGACTATACTCGAAGACAGAATCGCGGAGTGGTCCCACAAAGTCGGCGCGAAGAGCAAACAACTACTGGATGTGGTGGTGCTGCCGTATTGCAAATTAGACATTGACTTGTCCAGAGTCCACCGGGGTACCTCTTTCCAGTCCTTCCTTCAAAGAGGTACAGGTGAGAAGCTAAGCTTCAACATACTACCGTTCTCACATCCAGGTTTTATTGTTTTCTCGTCTGGCACTGTAAGCCTCCCTTTCGCTCAGGAATGCTTTTCCTTTGCCACTCGACCGGTGCTAACTCGTATCTCTTCTCACAGACAGGCAGTCCGAAATGCATAGTCCACTCAGCCGGCGTCAGTTTAATACCTCATCATCTGCAGAACGCTCTCGCTTCTGAATCGAAACCTCGCTAACTCTCACGATTAGGGCGTCGCGCTGAAGGTCAAGACCGATATGGTCCTACAGCACGATATTCGGAAGGACGATGTCGTCTTTCAATACACAACGGTAAGCTTAAGCTATGTTGCAGCTCTCGGTTCCAGACTCAAGGCTCAATTCCCGGTAGACTGCTTGGATCATGTGGATTATCAACTTCGTGAACCTGTCGTCAGGCGCATCAATGCTGCTCTACGACGGCTCACCGTATCATCCGTCTCCCACCACGCTCCTGAGTCTTGCGCAAGATATAGGGTGAGTAATCCGGCTCTCCCCGGTCGGTCCCGCCAGCTCTGCTAACTTAACTGCACTCAGAGTCACTGTATTCGGGACATCTCCCAGATATCTGATGGACCTGAAAAAGAACGGGATTGTCCCGCGTAAGTCGACGTTGGCGGTATGAAAGCGAATCAGAGATGCTGATCCACTGATCAGGTACACTGTTCGACCTCGGCAAATTGAGGTTGTTGACTACCACCGGATCCGTGTTATCTGCCGATCAGTATCACTGGTTCTACGACCAGGCTTTCCCGCCGCAGGCTCATCTCGTGTCGATGAGCGGAGGGACGGACATTGCAGGTTGTTGTAAGTCGTCACCAGTCGTGGCTTAGGCCTTGGAAAGTGGCGGAATGGTGCAGACTCGCTGACAACCATGAGCAACATAGTTGTAGGAGGGACGCCGCTGCTTCCTGTGTATCCTGGAGAGATACAAGCAAAGGCCTTGGGAATGGCCGTGGACATAATGAACGCGGCCGAAACTGAGCCGAGCTCTGTGGCAAACTTAAACGTTGCCGGCGAGCTGGTCTGCACCAAGCCGTTTCCGAGCCAGCCCCTCGAATTCCTAGGCGAAAATGGTGCCGAAAAGTACGAAGCCTCTTACTTTACTCGGTTTGGCCGGGGAATATGGTGTCAAGGAGACTACATTCAGCGAAACTCGACCACAGGAGGCTACGTCATGCTGGGAAGATCGTGAGTCCCCTATCTGCCAGTAACGCCGGCCTTTCGCACTTCTTCTTTCTATATTTACGAGTGCGGAGCATAAATCCTGTTTCCTGTGCGACATCGGCACGACTGACGTGTAAACACAGTGACGGGGTGCTCAACCCATCTGGGGTCCGTTTCGGATCGGCTGAGATCTATGCAGTCACCGAGACCTTCTCAGGAATCGAGGACAGTATTTGTGTGGGACAGAAACGCGAATCGGATGCCAATGAGAGAGTTTTGCTATTCGTAAAGCTGAGGCCAGGCTCAGTCCTCACCTCGGAATTGGTTCAGAAACTAAGAACAGCAATCGGCCAGCGCTACTCACCCAGGCATGTGCCTAGATACATTCTTGAGGTCGCTGAAATCCCCTACACCGTAAACGGGAAGAAATGCGAAATCAATGTCAAGCATATCGTCAGCGCCAAGAATGTGAAGGTCAGCGGAACAGTAGCGAATCCTGGGGCATTGAAGCTTTATGAACGTTTCCAGTCACTCCCGTCTGACGCGGGCGGTTCACCGGCAGGCAGGAGTAAGCTATAATGCCGATTGGCTTCTTCCATGGGCACTTATGTCGTTTACTTGAATGAAGAATTTTCAGCGGAGAAATACGGCCACGGGACTGACATTGCTCGACGTTGGCTTTTCTTGTATTTGTTTTTCTCTCAAGCAACAGGCACTAGTAAGTTGTATGTAATATAAAGCCGCTATAACCTGTCGCATAGGGCTCGTGTAATGCACAATTGATCGCATGTTGAACCAACTGCTATTAATGCCAATACATCCATCGAGATATAGGCGCGCTCAAGCACATGATTAGAGATGTACCCTGGCCATACACCATCGAATAACTCGTACGGTCTCTCCTCTCCCCGGATTTGCTTGGAATGGAGAAAGAAAGCTATGCCTGCACAATCGAAGCTTGAAAGAACCAATGGTCAATTGCCGTGATTCTTCACCAATTTGATCCCATCCCTTGCATGGAAGTATCAAAGCCACTACTTGCTGAGGTGAATTGCGCATCAAAAGGCCAATCCTGGGCGAAGCCAGATAATACCTCGCTTGGGAAAGTGCTCTGTTGATCCGAAGAAGACATGCCAAATGAACCTGCGAACTCCCGAAATTGATCCGCAACCAATATATCATCGAAATGTGGCCCTGGATCCATGATGTCTGGATCGTATGGTTCGTTGTACGGCTGTGGATGCTGCTGTTCTTGTTGTCCCGGCCGCATTTGTCTCTGGTTGGGCCCTGGCACATCACCATTTGCAAATGAGGAGGGCCCGTTGACTCTTTGTGTAGATTCATCATTGCCCGTTTCTTGCCTGGAAGACAGATTTAGCGCATCTCGGATGACCGCATTGGTGAGCTTCTCGAAGAGTTCGCATGAGCGACGAGACGCGTTCCATCTCTCGCAAATGGCCACCAAGACATTAGAACAAGATCGAGTTATCTCGATGATACTAAGCAAATCGGGAACCTGTGGACGAATGGTTGGATCTCGGAGCATTCTCCCAACGCAATAGATATAGGCCAGTCCGGCGATGAAAACACCGTGGAGGGTGATCCAGGAGTAGTTGAGCCTACGCTTCTTGTGTAGCTCACTATACGACTTGATAGAGTCCCTGGCAGCATTGAGCAGCCTCAGTAAGTCTGGCTCTTCTGCTTCCGGGCCCGGAATCATTGTCAAATGCTGGAGATATGGCGATGGGCGGTAGAGCAGTAGGACTGCGTTGTTATAGACGACTCTGTACCAGTCAAGGTCCAGAAAGCTCGAGATGTAGTTCTGATCCGCTTCAGACCGAGGTAGGGGTAGATGCTGTGTATCCTCCCACCATGCCCGTACCTCCAGGTAGAGTTTGTGCCGCATTTGTCTCCTCTCTTGTATTGATGTTTTGTTGGTGTTCCTGGTAATGTAAAACAAGCCGAGGATTTCCCCCGAAAGCCGCCTGATTCTGATTAGGTGGAGGAATGGTGATGTTTCTTCAGGTTGATCATTTCTCGCCGCTGTTGTTGCGGAAATAATAGGCTTGTTTGGACCAAACTGATCATCATCCAGGTGAGAAGGGAGGGGTATATCGATCTCTTCATCCCGCAGGACGACAGGCCTGCCCAATGTGAAACTTACGACCCTAGAGATGCTGATATCAGTAAGCAGAACACAAAGCATCTTGGTCGGGAAGTTGCTGCTGATTTGCATCACAGTCGTACCTGTCTAGGTTGTAGAGACACCAGAAGCATCTCCTCGTCATCTCTTCTTCCCACGACGTACTCTTGGCATGCTCAGATACACTGCGTACTTGACTATCGAATGACTGACGTTGTAGATGTAGACCGAGCTCGATACAGATTCGAGCGCCAATACCGACTAGATGCCATACATTTGCGCTGGTGTCACGTAGGTTGCTGAATATTGCATGCTGACAGATCAGCAATATAGACCTCAACGTCGTAAGGCCGTCCATGTCCATCATATTGGCAATCTTGTTTTGGGCAGCAGTATAGTGCATCGAAGCACCGGCAGCGGCCTCACCAAAACGGTTGAAGTTGGAAGCGCCTATAGCTAACACCATATCAAAACTGAAGGCGGCGGCTGGATTTGATTCGTAGTATTGCGGCTCACTGTATATCCTTTCTACGACGGTCATAAAGCTGGGGCGGTGCAGCAACGGAAACGTGATATGTGTATGTTGGAAGTAGGTTTCTATCAGGGACATGGCCGCGGAGCGAGATGGGAAATTCGCGTCGCCTGAAGACGCCGGAGGTTCGTGGGTGTGGTCCGTGACCATACTTCCTCCACGGGAGCTTGGATTGACAGCCAATAGTGAAACGCCACTCTGTGCAGTCAACACCTTGTTGATAATGGTGGCCAGCCCGATGCCGCTGCTTGAGCCCAGGTAGCGTGTCTCCCCGGTGGCGATCAAAGACAGGTAGCCTACTTCCCGAGCACAGGCGTCGTCGGGACTCTCTCCAGAACCTGAAAGAGTAGCAGGATTGGACACGGAGGTGTCAGGCGAAAGGGCGAGAGTGTTGGACCTGGAGCCATGTTGATGAAGACTTGCCCGTTCGTCATCGGACCCCGACACGGGCAGTGTTCCTGGCCCTTCACGTCTCGAGTGTGCTAGGTCGTGACGCAGTTTGCTGTTCTCTTCCCTCAGTTGATGCAGCATGCTCTCCATGCTATCAATGTAGTTGCGAGGCAGATTCCGCTGCCGCAGCTTATCAGCGTGAAGACACTGCGTCCCAGCCTTCTCGCAAGCGCTGCACTGTGGAATGCGGCGGTCGCAACGCGTCTTGCGCGCATGGCACCGATCGCACGCCTGCATTTCGGCGTCGCTCTGAACCGCTGTGCCCTAATGACGTGTATATTGTCGATTCTGCCAAGCGTCTCCGCTGCTGAAGCGATTGACAACTACATTGTCGTCCTGCGCAGCGCAACACAAGAAATCAATGCTCGAAGAGAACCCCAGAGGAAACGTGTATGTACCCACCGTAGGCAGGTATGGTTGCAGCCAGCGGTTAACATTAGGTGCGGGGAAGGATTGCTACAGGGGTCATAGTAATGGCTTGGTGTACCTCAAATGTCCTCCTGGAAGAGCATATCCCAGTCCGATACTGGCTCGCGGATATACCCAAGCTAGAGTGATTCATAAAGGTATATGACAAGCAGTCAGAGCATATTAATCGTGCCCAGGCTTGCAGAGTCTCATGACTTTACACAGTTGATTGCGGTGAGGAAGGCATGCAGCAACTCAACAAGCCCGTATGCGAGCCGACATGCTTTTCAGGTTCTCAGATACCGACATCATTCTGCGCACCTATACATCTTCACCAGCGCGACTTCCAAAGCTGTCCGAGCATGTCCGCTTTGGAGGCGAATTGTATTCGCCTTGAAGGCAACATGCATTAACACTGACGTTGGCGTCTTTCCAACCTAGCTGTAGAGCCGGTGAGAATTCATTCGACACTGCCCCAAGTCGATACTTTCTTTGGCTGTATATAGTATAGAGTCATTCTGCCGAGGCACGTATCCTTACAAGTGTAGGTGCTGGCTGATTCATGTATTGAAGGACTTTGGCGATCAGGAGAAATTCAGGGTAGTCTGCACTGACGAGGTATGCCAGGGATCATAATTGTTAGATCGTTCAGCGCACCATTTTGGTAGCCAGTAATCCGCCATGTACTCTGCCATATAATTCAGCTTTGACTGGTACTATTGTTTTAAAGATTCTTCACTCGGTCTCTTCCCCGTTCGCTACAAATTGCACCTCGCCGTACGAGGTATATGTCTTTGTCACGATTTATCATATAATCTTGGCAGAGGTGTATGCTGGCATTGGCCTCGGGAATTGCCTATCCCCAACTTTGCCCAACAGGTATTAGCTTCGGCCGTTGCCGACCACCCGCCGAGGTTTCCCACCATCGAGAACGCATCTTTCCACTTTTCAGCCATTCCTAGAACATGCGCTGAGCTTTTGTCATTCTGTTCCACACTGTGCAGGCGACCGTACGTTGTCGGAGTGTCGAATGATCGTCTTGTCTCGATGATACCTAGACTTGCGTGCATAACTCGGTTGTGTACACCGTATCACTGTATCCACTTCAGCCGGGAATAGGGTCTTTGACATGGTCATTAGCCCAAACCATTCACAATTTGCATACGCCCGGATGGGTCTAAGTTCTTCGAGGCTAAAGCTTTCCTATGAAGCGCTTCCGTCCTAATCGTAAGACAGTACAGTTATGACCAGTGTTGTGTTGCCAGGGCCAGGCTAGATCAAATCAAGGATGAATTCCATCGATATTAGCGAGCAAGATAGTGCGACTACATCTTTTACAATCTCAGACCATAGAGTGCCTGATATTTTGCTCACGGCTTTCAACCTGATGCATGTTAATCGTATAACTGGAAATAGATAGCGCGAGGCGTTGAAAACCCTCCTCCTTCTCCCTTCCTGCTACGAGAGCCTTTGAATGCATAGTGATGTACAACATAGCTACACAAACTCTCACCCCGTCACCGAGCTTGGTGACGTCCATGTGCTTTCACGAGCTCTAGAATACATGAAAGCCGGCCGAATCCGGCACTCTACTCTCACGGTAACGGCACTGCAAAATGTCGCCACTCATGGCGGTCGCTTTCGGCCATGGGCACATATATGCAGATTCATCGGCTCGGTCCGTGGATGATCATGCCTTTCATTGCTCCGTGGCAGCTAATCCCGGGGCCGCCACGCTGCGGAAATGGCCGAGTAATCGGATTAGATGGTCCTAGATGTTTACCATTCGGTTTAAGCATTTCAAGCTTCTGACCTGATATATCTCCTTGTATAGAAGCAGAAGTGTACACAGCTCACGTGTTCTGAGACACGATGCTGTGAATAATGAAATTTGTGACTAGATATAGTCGGCACGTGCAAATACAGCCACCTGACTCTCATAAACAGCCCTACCAACGCTATCATTTGTCGAAACGACGATAATATCGACACAAGATGCAACCTAAACGTCCAATCATTATTGGCAACGTGGCTGGGGCAATGGAGGACAGCCCCAACGCGATGTCCGTGCTTGACCCTGCAGGCCACTCTATTTGCTGTGGCTAACTTATCAAATATTTGTTCTACTAGGCTCCAAATGGTCTCAGACGGTCATCTTGATGCTATTGCCGGGGACTGGCTATCGGAGCTGAACATAGCCTGGAACGCCATCCGCAAGTCCGAGGACGCCAGCAAAGGGTACGAAGTGGGCTTTCTGGAACAATTGGACGACTGCATCGAAATCATTGCCGATAAGGAGATCAGGCTCGTCAGCAATGCGGGCGCCCTGAATACTCCGGAATGCACCAAGCGAGTAAAAGAGATTTGTGAGAGACACGGAAAGGGCCACCTCAAGGTCGCGTACGTCGAGGGAGACGACATCAGTGACGTCGTGCTTGACAAAGCGAAGCAGGAGGCACTTGGTGGCATCGTACACCTCGACTATCCAGAGCGAACGCTCGACAGCTGGGGAAAAGAGCCACTCTGTGCTGTCGCCTATTTCGGAGCCTGGGGAATAGTGCAGGCGTTGAGAGATGGCGCGGACATCGTTATCTGTGGACGTGTGACTGATGCCAGTCCGGTGATTGCCCTTGCAGCCTGGTGGCACGGCTGGGCTCATGACTCGTGGGATCAGTTGGCGGGTGCATTGATCGCTGGACGTAAGTATACCGCCTCGCAGGCTTTTGCCACGACAAGCCAGCTCCCCTGTGCTTCCAGGCTGTTGACAAGTTTCTCTGATTAGATCTGATCGAGTGTGGGCCGTACATCACTGGTGCAAACTTCTCCGGAGTTCGACCACACCTAGATGGTCTGGTAGACCTGGGCTTCCCGATTGCGGAAATCTCACACGATGGCACTGCCATCGTCACGAAGCACGCCAGACATGCTGGCTTTGTGGACGAGCTTAACGTGCGCGCTCAATTCCTGTACGAGATCCAAGGCACACAGTACATCAACTCGGACGTCTCGGCGGATATTCAGCACGTGAAAATCGAAAACACAGGAGAGCCAAATCGCGTCCGAATATCGGGCGCGGTCGGCAATCCACCACCCTCAACCACGAAAGCGATCGTTGTGGCTATTGGGGGCTACCAGGCCGAGGCGACCTTTTACATGAACGGTTTGGACTTGGACGCCAAAGAGCGCTTCATGAGACAGCAGATCGAACAAGCCTTCAAACCCTTCAAGCTCACGGAACTGAGCATTGAGAGGTATGGCTCCGGCGCAGCCAATCCGAGCAACCAGGCTTTGGGGACCGTGTCAGTGAGAGTTCTGGTGAAGGGGAAACAGAAAGAGGATATCGCCGAAGACGTTTTCCGCAAGCATGTCTATGCTCTTCGAATGCAATTGTATGCAGGTAAGCAAGCACCTGAGGAAAACAGAGCTCGCCTGGCAAGTCTCAAGCGTGCTGACGTGTGTTTGTTTGATCCATCCCAGGATATCACATGTCTCTCGAATTCCGTACCATGACTCCCCGAATGTTCATGGAACTATTTCCAAGTACCGTTTCATACGAGAAGCTACCGCACCGTGTCATAATGGATGATCGTATCATCGAAATCAAGCATCATGGCATCACTTGCCCGCTCCCAGAGAAACGGCCGAGCTACGAGACGCCAGACCCAATGGACCTCGAAAGTTTTGGATTCACCGTCAGAGTACCGCTCGGGGCCATTGCACATGCGCGATCCGGCGACAAGGGCGACAATTGCAATATTGGCATCTACGTCCGAAGCGCAGAGGAGTACAAGTGGCTCCAGTCATATATGACCGTTCGACGATTTCAAGCACTGCTGGGAGAGGACTATAAGGAAACAATCACGGTGGAGCGTTGCGAATTCCCTCGAATTTGGGCGGTACACTTTCGTTTGCTTGACTTTCTGGGAGGTGGCGCAGCGAGTAGCACCAGGATTGACATGCTGGGCAAGGGAGTCGCGGAATATGTTCGCAGCAAGTTCGTGGATATTCCCGCCATCTTTCTGAGCAATCCTATCTCTCTTGGCTGAGGCACATCAGTGAGGGAACAAATGAATATATTCACAACGTGCTTCTCATATGTACATAGACAGTCATTACCTCAGATCAATAAGCGTCTATTCGACCTATAGCTGAAGCTAGTCACGTCTCATACCCTTCGGGAGGTCGCGGCTGCTGCCAGATGGCAGCAGCTGCCTAGACGTTGAACAGAACAACAACAACAACAACAACAACAACAACAACAACAGCTGAAGCATCGGATTTGTCGGGGTCCGGGGATGAGACGGGACCACTAACGCAACCCTGTAAAGTACCGCTGCGGGGACGCTAAGGGGGTCAGAAGCCTTTCCACTGAAGGAAGATTTCCTTAATTTCAAATTGTTCTGTATGTCAGAAGTATTCTGTATTTCAGAACAACTCTGCTAGTCAGAAGTAGAATATTCCACAGAAGGCTTCATAGCACTTGTAGAAATGCCAGAAGGCTTCTGGCTCCCCACAGAGCCCCACTACGGTAATTATCAAGTACAAAGCACGTAAAAGTACAGAACTCATCTCGATCCCGTCATTAAATTATTGCATTAATGGCCTTTGTCCTTGACAAGCTCATTTATCCATTCCACCATTGTTTGAAAGTACAAGCCCGTGGATTTGAGCTTAGGGTACACATAAAATGCATGAGGTAAACCTTTATAAACTTTGAGCGATACTTCGACTCTGTCGAAAGGGGAACGAGAGAGACATGTCAGTATTTTATCCAGCCAAACAATAAATCAGTAGGGTTCATCGTACCCGTTCTCCTTCAATGCCTCGGCCAAGGCCAATCCTTCATCTCGTAAAGGATCCATGCCGGCGACTTGGATCACTGCCAATGGTCAGATTGCGGTTCAGAGGCTCAATTTGGTAAAATATTGGATGATACAGACGCGCGGGTGGTAAGCCAGAAAAAGAGCTCGCCAGGAGAATATTCGCCCTTGCGTCCCTTGTGGCGTCAGGAAGATAGTTCGCCCAATATTGGCGCATGCGTGCGGCGTTGACGATGGGCGCCTGACTGTTCTGCTCATATGACGTGTATTCGTATTTGGAACGGGGGAAATGGTCTGGGTGACAGGTCACGGGTATGTTGAGTATCTGTCCGATCACGCCCGGGATGTTTTCGTCAAGCAAAATCCGAGCCAGAGCAGCGGCCTGATACACGTCGTCAACGGGTGAAAGTACCACTGATAGATACTCCCGAGAAACTTACCAAGTTTGCCCCCGCGCTGCCGCCACCTAGAATAATTCTTGTCTTGTCGATTTGTAGAGCTTTCGCGTTGTCGATGCACTGTATCATTTTCAGAATGGTCAGTATTAGCAGATCATATATATGAAGTTTTCTGACCCATCTGAGAACGTCGTAAGAGTCTTCAAGCGCATAGGGAAACTGAAACTCGGGCGCTCTGCAGAACTTTAGCATCAACGAACCCTAGAAAGGCAGGATGTTAAACCTTCGATAGTCGAAGCTTATTACGACTGCTCCATTCTTCGAAGCAATGAAGCGATTCTGAGCCTCTTCCGTCATTGGGTCTCCAACAGTCCACCCTGACAGCTCATTAGCATGCACTCAGTGTGGCCATAGAGGTGGCGATCAAGAATATTGAGATGAGCGAACCTCCACCGTGTATATTGAAAAACAACAGACGATTGTCTCCTGGATCGAGGGGCTGGTATAGGCGGATGGCAATGGAGTGGCCGTCTCGTACCGTAACCATGTCTTCCGTGATTTTAAGATCACATCCTGGTACAGGTACATTTGTCGGGAGTGGCGGCGGCTTGTACGGAACCTTGCGGAATTCTTCCAGTGGTAGCTTGTACAGTGCGTCCACAAGCTTTGCAGCCCCTTCATGGTCGTGTGCCACTTCGAACCAGTCGGCACTCGTTTCAGAGAGGTGAGCATATCGAGGGAGTTCCGTCATGGCCTCCAACGTCGCACACCGGTGCCGGTGGCCAACTGTAGAAAGCGACTTCAGGGTGCTCCAAACCAGTAGGGCTCTGACAAGTGAGCTAGAGCCTTCGTGCAACTAAAGTTTTTTTTTCCCATTCTCTTTCGGGGCATCATGTATAACATCCTATAGCATTGAGTGTTCTAACGGACCATTTTTCGCCGTTGTACTACGGAACATTGGAGAATCTACGGGGTCGGTGCCCGGAAATGCCTAACAATCTTCTTGTAAGCCGATTGGCTGGGTGTCCATCGGTCCGGACGTATTTGGGGCAATTCTAGCCGGCATTATCGCGTATTTCCATGGCGAAACTTGGATTGACAGTAGCGGGCTAGGGATATTTGGGCCATACCGCTATAGTCTTACCACCTTTGTCTTTGATTGTATCCTAATGCTGCATCTTTCGGGTACGATACCCGACTCAAAATAAACCATTCGTGGCAAAGCCCGCTCACGGCTTGGGCCTGTGTTAGCCAATCATCGAAAAGTCTGCTAAATGCTGAATGGTATAAAGTAATGATGCCGTATATATCGATGAAAACATTTCTATTGCTATCTAAAGTGGCAGAATTTATGTATCAACGTTCAATTGGATGAATTACTCCACAACATCTGTCCTTCTTCCAATATGCCAATACCCGAGTACTCCGACCGTGGTCCAGTGAGGGTGACTTCCAATACTGACCTGAAGAATTTGGTTGACAAGTCTGTTGTTATTACTGGAGGTAACATTAGCCAAATCTTCGAAAGAAATACGGAAACGGGGAGTCTAACTATTCAAATAGGAGCAAGTGGACTTGGTCTGGCCTACACGAAAGCCTTTATTGATGCTGGGTTGTGACCTCTTTTAGCTGTATCTCGGTATATGATTCGGAAGCTAACCCATCGACTTTCCAGCGCTTTTGTCACCATCGGCGATTTTGATGCACGCGCAGGGCAAGAAGCGGAGGCAAGATTCGCACCGTACGTGCCAACCCTTACCCACAGAAAGAAGCAATGGGGAACTACCAAGCAGGCTACTAACATGAATATAGCAACGCCAAGTTTGTGAAATGCGATGTCCGCAATTGGGATGAACAGGTCACCGTTTTCGAAGCGGCAAGCTTAGCCTCGCCGTGCAAAAGCGTTGACATAGTCATCGCAAACGCCGGTATCATCCGGACAGACGACCTCAACACGCTGCAAGGTAAATACACCCCACGCTTAGCCTGAGAGCGGAGAAGTGATCATCAAGCGTGTGACGCTGATCTCAATGCATTCATAGATCCATCGCATCCGCCTATGAAACCAGACTTCAGCATAATAAATACCAATCTTGTTGGGACAGCATACACGGCTCAATTAGCGATGCATTACTTTCGTCGACAAGATGAAAGTCCATCAAGGGATCGTTGCTTGATTATAAAAGGCAGTGTCGCAGCCTACGTAGATCAACCTGGATCTCCCCAGTACAACATCTCCAAATGGGGGGCACGGGGTCTGTTTCGTAACCTTCGCCGAACAGCATGGAGGCAGGGAATCCGTGTCAACTTCGTTGCACCGTGGTAAGACTCTGGTCTAGCTTCAGATGTGTGAGACTACTGGCTTACTTTCTCCTAGGTATGTTCGCACGCCAATCCTTTCAGACAAGGTAGTAGAATACCTTGTCTCCAGGGGTGTGAAATTTGCTCGCGTTGAAGATTGCGCATCAGCAATTCTCATGATAGCGTCGCATCGAGAAATTCAAGGCAAATCACTCGGCATCGTGCCTCGAGAAGAGGCGCCGGAGGGATACATGGATATGGCTCATGACGATTATCATGAAGAGGACTTTCTCTCTAGCTGGCAGGAAACTGTTCTAGCAACAGCGGAGTCAATTGTAACCATCAGATAGGCAACGAATCAAAGCAAAGGTCATGTCGGACTCGCATTCACTCACTGCGGATTATCTGCAGTGAGACTTTCCGATCTTCAATGTTAGCTGCAGCCGGTGCCACGTCCACATGAGTGGGTTATTGAGAAACAGTAATGTCCCCAAAAGTGGCCAAATAGTGTATTTCACTTTTATCAAGGCTACGAAGTGAACAGGCCCGGTGCCGTAGGTCTCCGCGCTGCGCGGCTAACAGGGCGTCTAATTCCCAGCGCAAAATCCTGAGGTATTAGCCTTCTGGCCAATATTTTCCTCTCTACAACTCTGGCTACTAGATGTGTATGCTTGGGACACAAGAACAATGCCGAACATGCCGGCCTGCTCAGGCACTCATTCCCAGGGCAATGACCCTACTTCATTTGAGGAATATGAACACTGTTCCATGGGATGTGAATTGCTCTCCCGTCCTATAGTCTGACATCCCCGCAAACCGCGAGACTAATTTCAATCTACGCAGTGTCCTGTTTGTCTGAGGAATAAACGACAGAAAAGTTATCCAGGGACTTCAAAGCCTTTCGGCATTCGCGCTCATAGTTCTCCATGCCGCCTAGATAGTTCAACTGCTCCCGAGGCTTGCCAGGAACATTTGCTCCCATATACCAAGAATCCGTGAGCGGCATCAAGGTTTGAGCATTGGCTTCTTGAATGCCTTGCTTCCATCGCTCTTCAGACTCCCTCCGAGCCTCGATCGATCTGATACCTTCATCCTCAAGTTTACGAACAAGATCGACCACCATCTCGACCTGACTTTCAATAAACACAGGACCGTTCGTAAATGCTGTAGGGGCTACACAGGATGTCAGTCAGAGTGCGAGTGAAGGGACAGGGAAGCTCACCCTGCGGTCCATACAACATGAATAAGTTTGGGCAACCACTACTACATAGCCCCAGGTCGGTGAAAACGCCGTTCTTCCATCGCTCGCGGAAGGTTAGGCCGTCCCTTCCGCGGATATTCATGCTTGTGAGACTTCCCGTCATGGCGTCGAAGCCAGTGGCCATGACGATTGTGTGGAATTCGCGTTCCACGCCGTCCTCGCAAACGAACCCCTTTTCCGTACACTCTCGGATCGAGTTGCTTTTGAGATCAACAATGTCGACGTTGTCTTGATCAAGACATTCGTAGTAGTCTTGCTCTAGACTGCTCCGCTTTGTTCCAAAAGCGAAGGGCGCCTCCTTTGGGACAAGTACGGCGGACTTGGCAGGATTCTTGATCCTCGGCCGCGTCTTTTTGGCCCAAAACTCATACATCAACTTGCTGGCTTTCTCGTCTACAAGAAAGTCCCGGTAATTCGCCTGGTTGAAGTTGAACCCGCCGCGGTTCCACAGTTCCTCCCAAAGCTCTTCTCGGCCCTGGTCGGTCAGGTCAAACATGGAACCAGACTGGGTATCATATCCGAGGCCTGATCGTGTGTGACGACAACGGTCAAACATGCTCCTGTACGTGGACTTGTTGATCCTCTGCTCGAGGTCGCCCAGGGGTCGCTGGAACATCGGCAATGAGATACTGGCAGTACGCAGGAACACTGTCAAATGATCTGCCACCTTGGCTATCTCCTGTGTGCACTGAACCGCTGTTGCCCCCGATCCGACAATGGCGACGCGTTTGTCTTTGGTCTGCGCATCCCGGGGCCAGCGGGTCGAGTGGATGAGTTGACCTTGATAGAGGTGCAAATTTTTGATGTCGGGATAGAGGGGCTTGAACGAACTGCCGGTCGCACAAATGAAGTATTTGCATACTGCCTTGTGTCCATTTGAAGTGGTCACAGTCCACTTCCCAGCCGACTCGTCGTAGTTCGCGCCATCGACAGTAGCAGAATATGTAATATCTTTCGACAAGTCAAGCGTCTTGTCGACGAACTCAAAATACGCCTTTAGTTCATCACCGCTGGGGAATCTCTCAGACCAATTCCATTTGCGCCAGATCTCGGGTATAGAGAACTGGTAGTATGGAATCTCCGAATCGACGCGGGCTCCGGGGTAAGTATTCCAGTGCCATACGCCTCCAAGATAGGAGCCCGCCTCAAAGACATGAACATTCAAGCCAAGTTGGCGAAACTTATGGAGACTATAGCACCCACCAAAGCCGGCACCCACGATGAGAATATCAAGGTCCATTCTCTCTGTTTATCCTTGATCACCTTAGCCAATGCATGAAGGGGAAATGCGACGGAGGAGCTTCAGGATGAAGTCAAGGTTGATCTTGCAGAACCACGTAGTTTGTACCAAATGTAAAAGTCAGATCGCGATACTAGGAAGACATTTTGTTACATGGAACTGCATTGATCTAGTCGAAAATACTAATGAAGTTGTCAGCAGAAAATGTCACGAATAGCGGCTTTGCAAGCTTCGGAGATGCTGTCTTCAAAGACACCGAGTGACTTTCCGACAGCTGGATGATCCATCGAGAAGGCCGAATAGTCGGGCCTCCCCCGGATTTCCGCGCAATATTACAAATGCCAAGGAAGCTCAGACCGACCATGCATTTCCGAGCTGCTTGATCCCGGGACATTCCCGAAGTCTCGGAGATCTCCACGTCGATGCAAGGGTAGACGCGGTGATGAACCAAGATTGCAAGTTTTCAATAGTGCAGCTCACTTGAGAACGGGTAAATGCATGTATGTAACGAGCTCCGCAAATAATACGGAAGATGACTTTCAACAGCAGAAATTTGTTGATACCCGCGGATCTTTGATTAGCATTGTATTGGTTGCAAGACGGACTTTTAATAGTCTATTCGGAGACGAACCGGCGCTAGTCATAATACACTTACTGGCTACAGCTTTTACCCAACGAGCTGTACCGTCGTACTGTTGGTTTTGAGAAGTTGCGTGGAGACAAATAATATCTCTCTGAGACGATGCAGCAAGCCTGCGAATTTTGAAAAATTACATCGCCTTTCCTACTAAGATTCCCGCGGACACTATCATGAGTTCTGGACCGAGGCTGAATTTCCCTCAGGGAATGCTGGCTGGTAATATCGATGGAAAAGCCGCAAGAAGACAGAGCTGATACTCTAGTTCTAGGCCAAACCGCAATCATCACGGGGGCAGCTCAAGGTATAGGTGCCGAGACGGCTGCAACCCTTGCACGCGAAGGATGCAAGGTTGTCATTGCAGACCTGGACGCTGGTGCGCCCGGACTAAGTCAACGTTACAGCAACAGAGAGGCTGATTTTGAAAACAGTGAAAGCTGAAAAGACTGCTGAAGTAATCAACTCCGACGGTGGCTCAGCCATCGCGGTCTCTGGGGATGTAACAAACAACGAATATATTACCCATCTGGTTGATAAATCTGTTGAGTATAGTGGTGGGAAGATTCATATCATTATCAATAATGCAGGTTATGCGTGGGACGACCCGATTGAGAAGATCAATGATGAACAGTGGGGTAAGCTTCCCTCCTGATTTAACAGCATTTCTAGATTTTTCTCTGATGGCCGGAAGACACGATCATCTCCTTGCATAACACGGCACCATTCAAGCTCATCCGTGCGGCGGCCCCGTATTTCATGGTCAAGGACGGCGAGCCAAGGTCGATCGTCAATATCTCATCCAAGTCAGGAATTCACGGCAATGCTGGGCAGGCTAGCTACGCCCTGGCAAAAGCCGGTCTCGTAGGCCTCAGCAAAACACTAGCCCAAGAATGGGGCCCCGAATATGGCGTAAGAGTCAACAGTATGGAAACTGCGGTCCAGAAGTCGAGATTGGCGGCGCTAATTGTTCTATCTACAGCCGTTGCTTTCGGCGCCATCAAGACCAGACTCACGGTGGCGCCGAGTGGTGAGTATGTGACAAGACCGGACGGTACGAGTCATTCTGTTGGATTCAACGGCGGATACGACGAAGAAAAGAAATGGTCCGCATGCTCAAATTCAAACGTATTGACTCTAAAGCTTACAGACATACAGGGTTGGCGACATACCACTCAGAAGAATTGGATCCCCTACCGATGCTGCACGTGCTATTCTGGCTGTGGTCTCACCTCTTTTCTCATATGTGAGCGGACAAGTAGGTAAAATAGTCCTTGATGAGGAGAAAGATTTCTAACAGACTCACAGACGATCATGGTATGTTCCATCCTTGGAGTCCTCAGGGTCAGGAGATTAACCATTGAAAGGTTTCTGGTGGCAAGGGTGGTATGTAGCAACATGATACAAGGGTTTTCTGTTCCTTCTTTAGTGGAGTGGTGAACGTCATGGAATAAATGAAATCAGTTTCCCTTGAATCCGTGGACATACTTTTACAAAGAGCTATGATACTATTTTGACTTTGAGAGGGCAAATAATGCATTTCTTTTTTCATCGACGGTGGCCTTACCGAGTAATGAAAGTGTGCCGAAGCAGCCAACCCAGATTGGACGGTGACGTATACTCTTGTATTTAGTATAGACGAAACTTGGTAAAAAGAAATACTTCGCGAACTGGTCGCTAAGGGATCTGGGCCCTATGTGCGCACTACATGTATGCTAGTGGTCTATGCTCTGGGGGTAAATTCCATGTTTGGCCATGCCGATTCCGCCTCGGCGTCCAGCCAGGCCCCCCATTTCGGAACTCCACCAAAGTAGAACAAGACATTGACGGCCTTGTCAGGTATGTTCGCGCCAACGAACCAGGCACGCGACTTTTTGGCAGAATTCTTGAACAGTGTAGACTCGAATTCCTTATCGAGGTGAGAAGACCAAGCCTGAGCAGAGTTTTCGGACGCATTCATCTTGACAAGATCATTTTCCTCCAGGTGGCGAATCGTCTTCCCGATCCACTTGACGGCGATCTCAAGAACAACTGGCATATTACCAAAAGGTATATGCGGGCCGCACACCGTGAACATGTTGGGGAACCCTGGAATCACGACTCCAGCAAAGGTTTCGACCTTTTCAGCCCAGAATTCGTTCAGACTCTTATCTTGACTGCCTTTGATATCCATCTCAAAAAGTGCACCAGTGCCTGCGTCAAATCCCAGGGCGAAAATGATGACATCAAACTCATACTCGACTCCAGAGCCGGTACGAATTCCCTTTTCGTAGATATCCATTGTGTCGCTGCTCAAATCGACCAGACTGACGTTGGGTCGCTTGTACGTCTCGTAGTAGAAGTGTCCACAAGGTGGCCGCTTGGAAAGGAAAGGATATCTCGGACTGAGGATCTCTGCCTTTTCGGGATCCTGCACAATGGCGTGGATCTTCCGACGAAGGTATTCTGAAGCCACGTTGTTCGATTCTTGGTTCGTGAAGAGATCATCGAATGTTTCAAACTGGAAGTGGAATCCGCCGCTCTCCCAGCCGGAATCCAATACTTGTCTGATCTTCTCATCAGTGGTCCCCTGAACAGAATCTCCCGTGGCCGTCATTGCCAGTCCGAAGGGGTGGCTTGTCGCTTTCTTCCAGGTGGCATCAAAGCTCGTTTTGATGTCGGCTTTCTGGTACTCATCAATGACATAATTCCGCCCAGGCAGTACGTAGTTCGGTGTCCGTTGAAACACCGTCAATTCCTTGGCTACGGGAGCCAGCTTGGGTATGATCTGAACTCCTGTAGCGCCAGTTCCAACAACGGCAATGCGTTTTCCGCTGAAGTCAATCGGTTCTTTTGGCCAACTAGACGACTGATACCATTCTCCAGTATACGATTTGAGGCCATCAAAAGGGGGCTCTTTTGCAATCGACAACGGCCCAGTGGCAGCCAGGAAGTAACGACAGGTTGTCGAGATGCCGTTGCTGGTGGTGATCTTCCATGTACAATCGCTATCGTTATAATGAGCGGAACAGATGCGCGTGTTGAACTCAATCTGCGGAAGCAAATTGAAGCGCTCTATCGTGGTAGAACTTTAGCAAATCTAATCGCCAAAAACAGTGCACTCAGCTAGACGAGGAGGAAAGAACACACCGGCGATTCTCTTCAGGTACGACTGAACTTCTTGTTGAGACGGGTAGCGTTCATGATAGTTGAACTCCTCGCCCATTCCGCTGGTGAAATTCATGGTGTATACCCATGCTTCACTATCTGTTCGAGCACCGGGGTAACGATTCCAGTACCAGGCACCACCGATGTCAGACCCTGCTTCAAAGCATTTTACGGACAGGCCAAGCTGGTCGAGTTCCCACAAAGATCGAATGCCACTAAAGCCTGCGCCGACAACAATGGCATCGTAATCTGCCATTTTTATTATGGTGTAAGTGAATCGGGAAAAGTAGCTTGAAATGCAATTCAAAATTGAAGATGATCAAATTCTGTCTTCAAATGCTGGATGCTTGGTTGCAGAAATATCTTTAGCAACAGCCTTTAACTACGTCCGCGCCTGTTTGAAAATTTCTATACGGCTGTTTTTGAACGGTGAGGTATAGAAACGTTGACCTCAAAACTTTTAAAGCTTCGGTCCCAGCCGACGGGGGCGGTCCGAGACAGGGAGGCTCGGTGCAATCGTCTTGAATGGTGGTTCAGTCACACATCCGGTCCGACGAAACACACAAGATTGTCGGTCTTTTTAATGATTTTGTCTCTTACTTTTTATGTTATGAAAATCTTCCCGGGGGGAAACAACCAAATGCTATTCAGTCTTTTCCTTATCAGGTTTATTTTATTAGTTTGTGTTATAGCACCAAAGTCGTTATAGCACCAAAGTCGCAGCATTATTTATTACCAGGCGCCCGATTAGTTTGCACGAACCAGACACTTGAAATGCTATGCCGTGCGGCAAAAGGTAGCAAAAAAGAAATGGAAGAAAATCCTGAGGTCTTCAGAAATAACATTGCAGTAACATTCATAAAGCGCCCGGCAGCTTACTGACGTTACGTCCGTCACGCCCGAGTAAGTCACATCAGGTTTAGTCCCAAAGAATGTTGCCATTATATCAGGAAAAATGGTGTATTTCATATAATAAAAAGCCGAAGCCGCCGACGCATCTCCCCTACACAGCGCTTGACTTCAAGCACCGCGCAAGTATCATTGGTTAGGACCAGAACTGGATTAGTCAAACTGTGGAATCGTGATTCCTGCGAGAAATTTGATATACATACCTCCACAACTTCGCAAATGCCCGCACGCATGCATGCACGAGTCCATGTTTGGGGAATATATCGGCAATGACCGACACTTATTATAATCGAACAGCACTTGCTGTGGCTCGGCAATATTGTGACTTGCAGGGTGTTCCGCCGAACATCGTACATGTGCGGGGAAATGCGGGGGATCGGCGCGCCACACAACAGTTTGTATTATATTCTGAGTACGGAATGCTCTATTCTCCGCAGGGCTGCAACCTGACTACCTATGCAGCCTTGCCTGTCGGTAGGGTGTACCCGCCGTCTTCTTGCCCACCTTTAGTATGCGCGCCAGAGGCATGCATCACGAGTACAGTCCCCGGAAGGCCGAAGGGAACTGTTCGAGGTCTCTGCGAAGTAGTAGTGCCATGGCATGGGTTCTCATAGTCCGCCTACAATGTCAACAAGGGCTGCTTGTCTGACGTTGGGGAGGGGTGTGGTGGCAGTGTCATCATGGCTCTCTGCTCGAAGGGTTGAATCTGGGTTGAAGGGTCTCGCATTGTCTGCCAAGTCCGGGACAGCTGCTTTTATTAGACGAGCAAGCTATAGTCATTGCAGCTTTATTGTTATAAACCTTCTTCCTACTTGTGGTGCTATGATTATCTTTGACAGTGCTCATCAGACATCAGTCACCCTGGAATGGTACGAATCGAGACCTGAGACGTTGTAATCTTCCCACAAAACGTGACGGGCATGCACTACGACTCATGCTCCAACGATAGCATCGCCAATGGTCAATCGATCAAAGCCGTCCACGACTGGTGCATTGCACCGCGCCGCTATCGCTTGCCAAAGTTGTCGGCTACGTAAAGTCAAGGCGAGTCGCGCTCTCTCTTTCCTCGTGATACCGTCCATACGCTGAAGCTCTTCATGCAAAGTGCGATGCTCAATTCGTCTCGCCTGACGAGGCTTGTGGTCCTTGTCAACGCACAGGAAATGCTTGCTTGCTAGATCCTCTGTCAGATGGAAGAAGGTTTGTCGCATGCAGCGGACCGTCCTGCCCAGCTTTCTAGCTGATCCGGTAACGAATGTGAGATCCAGGTCGGTCAGTCGCAAATACGTCGACAGGCTGCAGCGGCGCATAGAGACGCTCGAAGCTCGAAATGAAGAGATCAGCGGCCCGCCAGTAGAAAGCACGTCGCACCGGACCTCTTCCATGGAGGCAGCCGTACTCTCTGATGCTCTGCTTGGGTACGCTCGCTACCGGCTGGCCTTCAAGGCATGCACTCCTCCTATGTATAACTGACGCGTCTGAAGCATCACGCAAGCATCCAACCCGGCCGCGAACAACATGACACTGCCTCAGAACACCGTGGGTACCGAGCCAGTCCCGCCCAGGGTCCCTGAGCAAACCCCTTCAGCGTCAACGTTGGCCACTACGAAATTTCCAGGACATTCGAGCGATCGAGCGTCCAGTTTCTACGGCCCGACGAGCCATGCCCATGTCGTCCCTCGCAAGGGAGAGTTGTTGTCCCATCCTGTCGACCGCGCAGAAAGTCCCAGTATCGACCTCGATCCTGACTCGTCTCATTTACGAGATCAGCTCATTCAATCCTTTTTCAAATACCAAATGCTATGGGTGGAAGTTGTGAACAAAGAGACTTTCCTGGCCCATCATGCAGACGGACCGAATTCTCGATGGTTCAGTAGCTTTCTGGAAAACACAGTACTGGCCTGCGCCACGCGGCTCAGCACTTCAAAAGCAGTGCGGGATTTAGGTCCTGAATACTACAAGCGGGCTCAACAGGAAGTACTGAGAGCCATGTCTGAGCCGACCCCTGCAAACCTGCAAGCTTTCCTGCTCCTGAGTGAGTACGAGGTCACTCAAGGCAACGACCGCCCGGGCTGGATGTTTTGTGGTATGCGTGTTCTGTGAACCTTTTTGAGGGCCCGGATCGACTGACCTCTTCAGGTGTTGCTTGCCGAATGCTGTCCGATCTCGGCCTGCATGAGCTCGTGGCCGTTATTGATGCTCCGAAAGAGGGCCGGCAGCCCAACAATGGGAGTGATCTTGCCTACGCTCTTATATCAGCCTGTATAGTCTACGAAGGGGTATGGACTCTGTATCTTGGCAGGCCAAGCTCAATCCCGAGAACCATCATGAGCAGCGCCACTTTTCGTCTCAAGGAGAAACGAGAGTCCGAATCCCCTTGGCTGAACGCCTGGGTTGCGCTTTGCGGACCCATGGCTCAGATCTCTTGTGTACTGAATGAGCAATCTGATAACGACCCAAATGGGTTTGCAGCGTTACAGACCTTGTCTCAAAAGTTAGAAGACTGGTATGACAGTCTGCCACCAGATTTGACGTATAAGGAAAGTCGCCTGACCAACATGGATCTTGCTGGTTACGGGCTGCATACCCAATATTGCAAAATTCAGATTTTACTCCGACGATCACTGGAAACCCCCGCAAACACCAGGAAGCGGCGACATTCCGAAATGACAAGCGAAAAGGACCGGCCCGCCTGTCCCGAGAATTCGAATGCTCGGATCTACGAATATGCAGTGCGCATCGCCCGGCTGATCGTCACATACCGTGAAGCATTTGGGGTGGAGAAAATTCCTTCCATCATGCTCGACAACGCCGTGGTGGCGGCTACCGCAATGATTGAACACCACCATCACAACTCCGGCAGTGTCAATGGCCCACGTCACCAGACGACGTGGCTCCGTCAATTGTTGAAGAGCATGGAAACGGTAGAGCCACATTTCCCCGTCGCGGGGCGCATGCTCGATACCCTGAAAGCGACCTGCGGCTGTGGTTTGCTTGATAGTATCTTCCTATCTGCCCGCCGAGACTCCGCAAATGCTCCAACTCACGAGCTCCCTGCCTATAATCAACACAAAGAACCTATCTCTGGATTAAATATCATCCAGGAAGATCCGAACGCCGTCAACGCCAATCTAAATTTCGTCTGGGACTACTTCGATGCCAACGCATCGCTGAATGTTTTCCTACCAGATGAGTTTAGTGACGTCTCCTTTGATGTTCCTCGGCCGGAAATAGTGGTTTCAAGTGGGAGAGACGACGGTGTCAGTCTGTGACGTGTGCTTCTCTAACTTTGGTACTTGGAATTATAGTACTGCGCTATGTTTTCTTTGCTTTGGCATTGGCGCGACAGGTCTTACTAGTCTCATGTCCTTGGTAATAATGAAAGCAGATGGTTGCTGTTTTGTATATTCAGCTTATCTTGCTTTACTTGTACTAGACCAATTGGCCTCTGCCAAAGCAGGTCACGAACAGACAGACGCCACGGGCACTCTTCGCGGCTACGGCCGGAACCGATTTCCATGGAACGTGTGCATTACAGTCATCCCTCTCTCAAAAGCGGTTTGATCAAGTAAAAGGCCGAAGAATAAGGATTGTTTGAAATGAACCATGAGGTAGAGATCTACTTCTCAAGCACTATGCGCCCGGAGGCTTTGCCAGCCTTCAGGCAATCCATTGCTTCGTTGACAGAGTCCCATGGCATCTTCTGTATCGGCACGGGACTAAGTTTCCCTTCCTTTGCTAGTTTCACGACGGTTCCGAAGTGTTCCAGATTTCCGGTGATGTTCGAATATATGGTCAGGCCCTTGAAAATGTTCATGACGAGCGACAGCTCGATAGAACCACCCATCACACCAACCTGCACCCATTTGGCGCCCTTGGCGATTAGACGGCTGACCATGGTAGCGGTGCTCGAGCTATTTACAAAGTCAATCACCGCAATGACTGGCCCGTTTGTAGCAGCAAGAATATCGTCGCATGCAGATTGACCAGAAGTGTTGACAGTCTTGTTTGCCCCTGCCGCGGCAGCTCCGGCCAGTTTTTCTTCGTTTATGTCCGCGGTGACTATGGACCTGTGCCCGAATGCCTTCAGCACCGATATTGCCGCAAGTCCAAGGCCTCCCGCGCCGATGAGAAGCACCGGTTCATCTGGCGGTACTGGGAGAACCTTGCTTACTGCGCTGAGAGTGGTGATTCCGGAGCAGCCAAAGGTGCATGCAACCGCTGGGTCGAGGTCTCCGAGGTCCACCAGGTATTTGCGATCCGGAACCACCACGTATTCAGCAAAGCCACCGTTTCGAATCGTCCCGAGACCCTTTTGAGCGGCGCAAAGGTTGTCCTCATCTTGGGTGCAACGGGTGCAATGACCACAACCGAGCCACGGGTACACGATCTGTCGAGATCCTATCAAGACGGACCCGGCGTCTGGACCAACTGCAGCAACCTCTCCCGCAATCTCGTGGCCCAGCGCGACCGGCAACTGGATACCCCGATCTTTGACATAGAATCGCTTTCCACCCCCGATGTCATAGAACCCTTCGGCGGTATGGAGGTCCGAGTGACAAACCCCAGCGTGAGTGACCTTGATCAATACCTCGCTCCCTTCGAGTCTTGGGATGGGCTGCTGGATTTTCTGAAGCGGTGTGTCCCACTCCTTCAGCGCCCAAACGTTCATCATTTCTGCCATTTGTCTTGAAAACGATTATCTTAAGTGCCTACGCAGGACTTCCGATGCTGCAATGGGTAGTCCCGAAAATTTATGCCAGTTTTGAATCTTTTCCCTGCCTTCCCAAGCTCAATCCTTTCTTTAATGTGGGCATCTACGTGCAAAATTCCGGCGAGGACCTTCCCAGCTGTTTCGTGCACGGCTTTACGTAGCCGAAGGGATCTCGGAGCTCATCCGAATCTTGTCAGATACCCGTCACTCACCCTGGACCGAGAACCTCGCCCCCAAGACTGCATATCCGAGGAGGAAACTAGTGGTGGTGAATGACCGTACCCCAACTTCGACACATGCCTAACCATGCGACTTGTTGACCGCTGTGACAAGATGACCTGGCCAGTGAGCCCGTGAAGCACGGCTGGAATCATTTAAGTGTTGTATAACCAACACAGTTTGACTCAGGTTCGTGATGCACCTATACCTCTGACACCTCCTCGAAACTACTCTAGCCGTCTGCAACCTGCCACGTCCGACAAGAGAGAAAACGCAGAGATGGCTAGTTCTAGCCTAAATCCAAAAGACTACAACAAGCTGTTCCTGAACAATCAATATGTTTCGGCCAAGAACAAACAGACATATGACTTGAGGAACCCCAAAGACAACTCTGTTGTCATCGGGGATGTCCCGATCGCTGGCGCTGAAGATGTTGAAGCGGCCGTCCAGTATGCAGAAGAGGCTTTTCATGGACCTTGGAGTCGATTCACCTCCCTCCAACGGACCGAATGCTTTCTCAGATTGGCCGCGTTGCTCGACGAAAGGCTCATCTCAATTCTAACGCTGGACTCGCTGACCTCGGGAATCCCGGTGTCTTTAGCTCCAGTCCGGGAACGGAACTATATCCGGAACTGTGTGCTCTATTACGCTGGCTGGACAGACAAACAGAGAGGGGACTACTTCCCCGCCGACGATGGTGAGTTCAGACAGCACATATATCCTTCAGCTTGTGGTTGACTCGATGATGCCCCAGGATTCGTGAAACTCGTGCGCCACGAGCCCCTCGGCGTCTGTGCCGCCATCAACCCCTTCAACTCCCCCGTTGCCTGTCTCTTCCTCAAGGCCGCGCCGGCGCTTGCTACCGGCAACGTCATGATTGTCAAGCCCAGCGAGAAGACGCCGCTGGGTTCCTTGGCCGCCGCCTCTCTTTTCGAGGAGGCGGGATTCCCCCCGGGGGTGCTCCAAGTCATCACGGGGTTCGGGCCGACGGGGGCTCTTCTCGCCGAGCACATGCGGATCCGCAAGATCAGCTTCACCGGCTCGCTGGCGACGGGCAGAAAGATACAAGTAGCTGCCGCCCGAAGCAACTTGAAACGCGTGACACTTGAGCTTGGAGGAAAGAGCCCGGCGGTGGTCTTCGAGGATGCAAACATGGAGAACGCGCTCAAGTGGACAGTGGATGCAGTCTTGATACGGAGCGGACAGCTCTGTGTTGCTGCTTCCCGCGTGTACGTTCAGAATCGAATTGCTGGGGAATTTATCGAAGAGTACAAGAAGAGAATGGCAGCAGCGAAGAAGACTTTGGGCGATCCGCAGGATCCAAATGTCGCGATGGGGCCCTTGGTCGATGAGTCGCAGCTTGAGCGGGTCGTCCAGATGGTGGAGCGGGGAAAATCCGAAGCTGAACTTGTTGTCGGCGGCTCTCGACATGGCGACAGAGGGTGCTATATGGAACCAACGGTGTTCTTGAACCCAAAGGACGACGCGGAAATCTATCGGACCGAGGTGTTCGGCCCAGTCAGTGTCATCAAGACATTTGATACCGAAGAAGAAGTCTTGAGGATGGCCAACGCCACTGAATTTGGCCTGATGTCTGGGGTGTTTACGCGGGACATAACTCGAGCTCTCAGGGTGTCCTCCGCGCTTGAGTCAGGTGTTGTTGGCATCAATTGTGTTAGCCTGCAGAGTATGCAGGCCCCGTTTGGCGGGAAGAAACAGAGCGGTCTCGGGCGTGAGTTCGGGGAGTATGCATTGAGGCTATTCACTGAGCCAAAGACTGTCCTCATCAACATGGCTGCGTAGTTGACTTAGCTTTAGTGAAATGGGACTGATCTAATGTGCAGTGGATGCTCAACATCTTCATCGCGAGTCAAGATGCTTAGTTTCTGCTAGATTCGAAGTAATGAGTCGTGACAAGCAGGACAGGCACAAGTTACCAGTTGTATACGCATACAAGTCTCTGGACTCATACCTCTCTAAGAAATACTAAGTTCCAGATCCATTCTGTTTGATGAATGCCTTACATTGAAATCCATTT
This sequence comes from Pestalotiopsis sp. LF_19_12, assembly GCA_023510015.1. Lineage (NCBI taxonomy): Eukaryota > Fungi > Ascomycota > Sordariomycetes > Amphisphaeriales > Sporocadaceae > Pestalotiopsis > Pestalotiopsis sp. LF_19_12. The sequence goes on along the minus strand of JALYBT010000087.1, from coordinate 6,945 downwards.
TGTGTTCCGATCAGTCCTCCCTAGTACTTTAATTACGCAATTAAATGTATTTTCGAGCTATACTTGTTTACTTTCGTGCTGTCACACCGAGGGCCATCTTCTGCTTACAAACTCCCTGATATGTGCAGCAATCTCATCCGGCTTTTCCATCGGGGACCAATGTGCACAATCAACAACAACTTCCGTCAGATCGGGCAAAAGTGACCTTTCTTTGGCCGTATTCATCATCTCCGGTAGGCAGACAGCGTCCTTTGTGCATACAATAAACAGCAGAGGCACTTCGATAGTCAGGTTCTCATTTGCAATAGTCGAATCTGACTGCCACTGTATGTTGGAAGCAGTGGCGTTATACATTTGCAGTGCTGAGGCAAATCCATGCGTGCGGAACTGTTGCATGAACCTGTCTTTCCATACTGGCTGCTTCGCGTATGCCTTGAGGGGTACATCCTCCTTTCCGAGCAGAAATTTGCGCATAGCGCCCGGAACGCAAAACAAGCTCCTCATCCAGTCGTCCACATCGCCGTGCAGGACTTGCCACATCCGCTCCAGATTCTTGTCGATTATTTCTGCAGCATCAGATGCAGTGAGAAACTCCCAGTACGAGAACTGCGGGTAGCCCCACGTCTTTTCCGTCAATTGATTTATTGCAGCAAGATCGAACGGCTGTTTCGACGGTACCATGTACCCAGTGTTGAGGAGAATCATGCCATGGAACATTTCGCGTTTATGGAGATAGAGGCGCTGTGCTAGTGCGCTGCCCCAGTCGTGCCCGACAATGATTGTAGACTCTGCGTTCTCGTTGTTCAAGATGTCGGCAAGATCCTCGGCTTGGTCTCTATATGCATATAGACTCAAATCGGCCGGTTTGTCTGTGCCTGCGTATCCCAAACAATCCGGAACGATTATCTTGTTGGGCAAATCACCAAGCGCAGCGATCACCCCAGCCCAGAGGTGCGCCGAGTCTGGGAACCCGTGAAGGAAGAGTAGTGCTGGATGTTCCGGGGTAGAAGTGCCGAAAGCAGAGACGTAGTATGTGTATTTCAGCGATCGACTTGTCGAGAGGGTTTTCGGGGATAGGTTCTCCATGGCGGATTAAACAAAATGCACAATGCCAAAGGGAAGCTGATCAGCAGCGAGTGTACTTCTGAGTTGAATGTCTATTTGATTTGAGTCTACACTGGAAACAGATAATGTGTAGTGATGTCTTTATAGAAGCAGCTTAATACTGAAGGGACAAAAGGATCTGAGCAATTTATGAAGAGCAGATTAAGCCGGACTTACCGACAGGGGACTGCTTTGTTTCGAAATATCGAGATTCAACAATATGCTTCCCTTGGGTGTAGACTGATGACCTCCAATGACATTCTACTTGCGTACAAATGGCGAGTTCCTCCGTCCCCTACACAACTCCCAATTGAACCGTGACACACAAGGCTGAACTTTAGTTACCGGTATTGGTGAATGTTTTCCGCTGGTATATTCAACTGCGAATACTCAAGATCAGCCTCAAAGGTCTCTTATGAAAAAATGAAAGAATCATCCGAACGGCCCGACCGTGAGTCGCCCAATAATGACCTAAGTCATTTACACCCTGCGTAGGTACGTAGCTTCGGATATGCAATCAATATCATGACGGCCATCATGGTACCGCTATGGCTTCGGGCCGCATCTCCGACCCTGGCGCTTGGCTCGGTTGTTTCCCACAAGTGCGGATATGTGCGCTACCCCTCCCCTCGTCCCCGGCACCACCGCTCGTCATGAAGCTTTCGGGGTTGGCTGCACATCCGCTGGCTGTGGCATCGAGATTGGAAGACAGAAGATAGAAAGGGAAAAGTCATGATATTCGAGTAGCGGTGGACTCTCTTCATCATTTTAGCTCTTCTCATGCCTGAAGCTGAAGCTAGACTGCGTATACGTTACCAGGGCCTTGGGCGAATTACACGTTGGGCATATGAATAAAGGCTCCATCTTCCTACCTCCTGACTGTCTTTTCAATTTCCAAGTCACCAGGAAGTCTTTCAGCCTCACAATCAATTGACATGGGAGGAACGAGCGCATTTAAAGTTGTGATTGGTGGGGGAAGCATCACTGGTCTTGCCTTGGCCAATATGCTGCAACTATACGACATTGATTTCGTCGTACTCGAAGCTTACGAAGACATCGCGCCTCAAGTGGGCGCAAGTATTGGCATACTGCCACATGGCAACAGGATACTGGACCAGCTCGGCCTCCACCAGAAGATTTTAGAGCTATGCCCACCTCTAGATTCGTTCCACTTCCGCGATCATACCGGCCATATCATCAGCGAGTTTCGAGGCATGGCACAGTCCATGTATGAGAGGTGAGATTCCATGATTAGTTGGACAGGTGCTGCAGGCTAAAGAGCATTAGACATGGATACCCGATCACATTTTTGGATCGCCAGATGGTACTCCAAGTGTTGTACAACAACATTCGAGACAAGTCAAAGATCATCACCAAGAATAGAGTTCAGAGAGTTGAGATCTCTGATCAGGAAGTCCTTGTAAAAACCACCGACGGATCTATTCACGGAGGGGACATCCTGGTGGGGGCCGACGGGATTCACAGCTCTGTCCGGGCAGAGATGTGGAGAATAGCGAACGAGATGTCACCAGGCTGGATCCCATCTGACGAGCATCAGTGTGAGTTTCAAGAGAGAACACCGTCTAACGGGAAGAAAGAAGGAGCGATTGCCTGAACTAACACCTCACAGCGGTTCCCTGCGACTATGGGTGTATTTTCGGAATCTCCAATCCTTGCGAAGGAATTGAGGCCGGAGCATCGAATTCAGTGTTCCGAAAGCATCAATCCTACGTTGTCAATGGAGGTCCTAATGGTCGAGTATACTGGTTCTTCTTTTTCAAGTTGAAAGAACGAACCTATGGCGATGACATACCGACCTACAGCAAAGAGGACAAAGAGAGACTCTTTGCTGAGCGAGCAAATGACCAAATTACCCCAAACCTGAAGTTTGGGGACCTTGTGAGAAACAAAGTCTCTTCCGCTCTAGTTCCACTGCAGGAATATGTCTTCAGACAATGGTACTACAAACGCATAATCACAATTGGTGATGCTGCACACAAGGTACTTATACATACTCCATCATACTGCCGGCAGAAAAGACTAACAATGAGCAGGTCCATCCAATCTCTGGCCACGGCGGTAACGCATGTATAGAGTCAGCAGCTGCTTTGACAAACGCGCTCCGCGACGCATTAGCGCGCTCTCGAACCGGGAAGCCGACATTGGAAGCCATAGAGCGCGCATTCGCCCAGACTCAAAATGTTCGACAGGCTAGAGCAACGACGCTGAAGGTTCATTCACACGAGCAACAGCGGTCTGAACTACTCGACACGCCCATACATGAATTCGTCGCATACTATTTGTTGCCAAAGGCCGACAAGGAAGATGTCACCTTCAACTTCTCTCGCAATATGCCCTTTGCTGAGAAGCTGGACAGCCCCTCGCTGAGTCATGTTCCCCGGCTTATACCATACAAAGATGAGCTGTTGGCCAATCCCAGGCCAAGGGGGGCCAACAAGTTCTATTTCATGGGTCTCTTCTTACTCGTCGCGGCAGCTGTGTACTACGGCATGTGGGTTTGGTCCGCCCATTGGGGACTCCAAGACCATTTGGAGTCCGTTTCAAGCACTGGAACTTTCACCTACGACGTTTCCTTTCCCCTCAAAAGACGGTACACCGGCATCGACATGATTGATAATTATCTGATGTTTCTCGCCATGATATTTGTGCCGGGTCTTAAGAACTGGGCGCCGCATTTCGGAATGTTGCAGATGTATTTCTTGGGTATGCTTGTCCAGCCTTTCGCGGTGTGGACTATCGAAGCATACCGAAAACGAAATCTACTTACGCTCCTACAATTGTACGTATCAACAATACTCTGACTTTGTTCTGACAAGTCAGCTGACCAGACTCTAGCCCGACTATCTGGTTCACTCTCGTGCAGTCGGCCGGTATTGGAATATACATGCCGATCTACTACGCCATTTATACATGGATCTCAGAGGAAGAGACCTACTGGTGGCCCTTGAATAGGGAGGTTCCAGTGCAGTACGCTTCGTCCATGATATGGGCCATCCTGATTGGCTACGTCCTGCCGACAATTTTGATGTTTCTGCCGTGGGCCGACCCCAGTCTGGTTCAAACCTTCGAAAGTATCTGGCAGATATCGCCAATGCTTGTTCCTCTCATGTGCGAGCTTCTTGGCCGTGTGTACGTCCAGAGACACCGTCCAAAAGCGACCCAGCGCAAGGCTAAGGAAATATTTCCGGACATGCTATCCCTCAAGGCTGTGTACCTTGTCACAGCCATGTTGGGTATGATGTTACACCTTTACACCTTGGGTTGTATCTTGAACTCAACCGAGCTGAGCTTGAAATCCGTCTTCTGGCCTGACTTTGGGGGGAGTCCGAAGACTTTTGATGAGGGCTTAAGGTCGCTGTTTTTGGTGGACTTTTGGGGGTTCTACATTGCCACGTACGGTTGGCTATGCATGGCCGTATGGGATCTGAAGCGGGTGGGTCGAGTGACTCTTGACGTGAGCAGAGCCTCGGCGCTTATCGCTTTGAGCCATGTCATCATCGGTCCGGGTGCTACGATGTCTCTTGTCTGGTATTGGAGGGAGATCAAACTTGCCAAGACTATTTTTCCCTGAGTCTCCAGGCAATTATACTGATCGAGCGGAAGTCCACTCTACGGGGCTCACACAGAGATTTGGCGAGGAACAAAATAACTACCTGACTGTAACAGCGTATGAGATCTTACGTAACAGGGATCTATCCTCTTCCGCCTTCTCAGCTCTAGAGCGTATAAGTACATCAAGTTCTCCTCTTGCAAATAATCATCATGTCTACTCTTTCATTGCCATCGAAAAAGCGGCTAGCCATTGCTTCCCAGTATTCGACAAAATGATATACCTCCTTATCATCAGTTACCAGTCTGTCGCCATGCTTCCAAAGTGCTTGGTCAAGGCATTCTTTGCCATTTTAAATGTGGAGGCGCTTTCGGCCTTGCTCTGCAAACATTCACGAAACTGCGACGGACCCTTGCACGCTGTCTGGGGGAAGCCAGGCATATGCACTCCGCAGGGTCCACCCCGGGACGACGACTACTATAACTCCACCAAAGTGATGCTAAACCAGGGAAACAACACCAGGCTCAGCGCCTACAGTAACCAAAGACTAGACCCACGTGGCGCGTTCATCGATCGAGGAGAGACAACAGACGGCTGCGTCAATGCCAATGCCGGAGATGCAATGCAAGTCATCTCTCCCGTCATCATGGAGATGGTCCCGGGACTACACGCGCGGAGTCACTGTGCCTTTGAAGAGATTCTTCGCGATGTCGCCCATGGCTTTGTTGACGGCGACGTCATGTATGAGCTTGTACATGGCTCGGAAAACAGCCAACGCTATGCTGACCTCGTTGGAAAGCAGGAAAAGATTGAACAAGTCCAAAGCTGCCGGGTGCAGCTTCTCGACTTTTTGCGATATGAATTCTGACTAACGCAGTACAACCAAACCGGGATACAACGATTTTCAAATACACACAATTTTATTATTACAGCATAAACAACGTTATAAAATAGGTGGGTCTCCAAGTGGGACACCAAGATCCAAGGTCTCTGATTGGTTATTTAGGGTTTCTGATTGGCCGATTTACCTATTATCCGCCTTGGAGTATAGCGCTGCCAGCACTAGGAATCCCCGAAATAGCGTACCGGCAGCACTTTAAAGTGATTTATTATATAACGATACCTGCAAATTTTCACCGATTAGCAACGATTATTATTATAAGTAAAATATAAGGGTAAATATCGTTAAATCCCTAACAAATTTTTATTTACATATAATAATATTATTATATATTAATATTATTAGCTAGATGGAATTTTTATATCCCGGTTTAATTATAAATATCTACGTCGCATAAATTAGCAATTAGCAAAATATACCGCCGGCTGTAAAAAATAACAAAAATATAACAAAAATATACAACACTAAGTATTTTTTAATAATCACCCACTTAAATATTAATCCAGCGATTATAAAATATATTTACTTAGCGAAAAGGGGCTATTTTCTTAATAGTTTATAATACGGTAACTTATAGTTTTTATATTACGCTAATAATAAGGTGGCTTTTTGTTTATAACGTTATATATTTTTAAAATAAATACGGGTATTCGAGCGTTATATAATAATTTTTTATAAGTTTGCTAAAGCTAGCCGGGTATCGTTTTATTATTAAATATAATATATTATAAAATAATTATAATATATTAAAAAGGTATACGGTAATATATTATAAAACTCCCGGGGAATACCCGGTATTATTTAAATAAAAAAATAAAGCGTATTATTTAGTTAAAATAAAATATATATTACTATATTATTTAATTTTTGCTTTTAAATAAACCGATATAGTTTTTTATATTTAATATTTATATTAATAATATTAAAAAATGTGGTTATATTACATTAATAACGAAATAAGCTTCGGTAATTTAAATTTAGCTAAACGTTAAACGTTGGTTTTTTAGTATATAATAATATTTTGCGTATTTTTAATTAATCGTCGAATATTATATTAACGGTCCGAAAATAAAAGAAATCTTTTTTCGATCGTTTTTTATAAATAACAAAATATTTTAATAATAAATATTAAATATAACGTGCGATAATATATTAAAATTTTTTATAATATTATAATAAAGCATTTAATTAGGCTTTTATTAATTATTAATAAAGTTTTACGTTATGCTTTTACAATCTAACATATATATATATATATATAATTAATTAATTAGTTAGGTCTTTACGGTATAACACTAAAAATACGACGCGATCTTTGCTTTTATATACGCTTTTTAGCTTTATTTACGATATAAAATTACCTTAATAA